>QVIK01000503.1:0-37829 GCA_003957845.1 Oidium heveae
TTAACTATTGGCCTTGCTCAACATTGCGATTTTAGTTTTCTATTTAAAAACACTATCATATTTATATTAACGATATTTCTATATTTCAACAAGCTATCTTTTAAATAATATTTTCGTCTTGCTTGTCAAAGATCTCGAATTGTAACTGATAATGTACATCGATTATCTAATACTAATCATGGAACAACTCTCAGCTTACTATGTGAAGTTGTTGAGGGATGCGCCTTCGCCATACTACTCTATGAAGCGGAGACATGGCTTGGACCTCAAATCTTGAGGTGGGGATTAATCAGCTATAAATCGTCATAAATACAGCAGCTAGAGCTGTGCTACCTATTTACAAGATATGCCCAGTTACGGCGCTCCTCTGCGGAACGAGCTAGGGTCCAGTAACTACCTAGCTAGACCGCATACTCGATAGATTTGCTGAAAGGATAGCAGCGTCTGACCCAAGACATCCATTGCGTCATCGATTGAAATCCTCTTATTTTACTTGGATACATCGTCAGCAAGCGATAGAGTTGTCACCAGATATTTCTAGACCACCATGGATAGATTTTAATCGAAGAGCGGTAGCAATTCAGATTGGAGCGGTCGAACGCCTAAAGGGTCTTGAGTCATATCATCAGTGGGTGCAATTATGTTGTCCGCTTGATTCAACAGTCTTCTCAGATGGGGACGTAATTTACTCACAGTGCGGATTCAAGATTGAAAGACTCCTGTTGCCGGATCAATTAGTGTTGGTAAACAACAGAGCAAGTCCAGAAGAAAATTAGTTAATTGTAAAACTCTACAGAAGAAAAAGAGTTAGATAATCTCCGTAGCTAAATATATTGCCTATGTATCTTCCGACTTCTCGAATATTCTGTTTACTCTTCTCTATACTGTTCCGTTTTATTCTATACTATTTCATATTATTCATATTATTCCACACCCTTCCAATGTCTTTTACATTACAGTGCTGGTACAACCAGTACATTTCCCTAGGGACTTTGCCCGTAACAACTTGTGTGCATAAACTGGCTGTGAAAATTGTAATTAGGGCCGAATAACTCACTAGAATTTAACAAACGTCATTTTCAGGCTCAGCATCCCGCTCTCTATCGTATAACAAATGGCAACCGTGGTGGGACCAGACTTGTAGGGAGGCCAAAAGACAGTTTCGAGACATCTCTCGTTTTAGCATTCCTAGCTCGACTGATGGAAAGGCCTATAGAATAGTAATCAAGAAAGCTAAATTGAATTTCTTTCGCAAAAAACTCGATGAAGCTAGTAGTGCAAAAGATGCTTTTGAAATCTTCAAATGGTACAAGAGCTAAGGAAAGTTTCGCACCCCGCCCCTAGTAGACCCACTTCACCCTGAAAATAAACTGGTCATATTCTAGAGGATAAACGAGATATATTAATGAGAAACCTATTTTCCAATCAAACAGACACAGAAGATATATCTCATCACATACCTATGGCTGCCTCTCACTCGCTTCCATTCTCACAAATCACCGAAGAAGAAATATTAGATGCTATTCTCAGGACTGAATCCACAACACCAGGTAAGGATGTGATATCTACAGCTTTACTATGCTAGCTTGGCCTTTAATTTCGGTCACTTTTTTTAATCTTTTTCAGCCCTGTATCGAAGCTAGGTATCACCCTAAATGCTTTCGTACTGTAATCTTAGCTATAATTGAAAAACCAAAAAAAGTGGATAGATCATCTCTGAGATCATATCGACCAATCGCCCTCTTATCAGTGTTAGGAAAGGGGCTTGAAAGACTGGTGGCTAAGCGCACGTGATGGATCGCAATAAAATATAAAGTTCTTACCCGTCAACAATTTGGTGCACTACCGCTACGATCATCTATGGATCTCACAACATGCTTAAGATACGATGTTGAAGCTGCGATGGCTAAAGGCTAGACTGCCTCAATCGCTACTCTGGATATCAAAGGAGCATTTGACGTAGTGTTACCGGGTAGACTAGTACACAGGCTTCGAGAACAAGGATGGCTAAGCCATGTATGCAACTGAATATCCTCTTTTGCGAGCGAGCGCAAGGTCTGCATCTGACTTGACAATGAAATAGGATCTGCAGAACAGATTCAATGCGGACTACCACAAGGCTTTCCTTTTTCACCTATCCTATTCATGTTATATGTGTTGCCTCTTTTTAAGCTTCGGCAATACAATGCAAGAGAAATCCCCTCAGTTATCCAAGCAAGTAATCAGTTTATGTGTCCTTTCTATGGCATACTTCAGTACACCAACTTGGTAGCCCGGTAAAACCAGAAAAAAGGGAGATCATATCATTAACAATAGAGTTGGAACACATCTGAATATGCTAGATAAGGTGCACAAAGCAGCAGCTGGAGCTATGATACCTGTATATCGTACCACTCCCTCTGCAACTCTCTACCGCGAATCATGACTCAATCCTGCTGAGCTCACCTTAGAGTTGCTATCTAGAAGAGCTATTATATAGACTCGAAGATTAGATCCCTCCTATCCTTTGTTCATAAAATGTCACAAGCTAGCCTCCAGACCCTCAGTTACACGTTTTTCGCGTATAATCAGAACTGTTCCACCTTCGAAACAGACAGACCCTCAATAGAACGGATTTATTTTTTCAATTGAGTCGAACTTGCCCGTTGAGCTTTTCAAAATATTGATCTATTAAAGCTTGATCTTCTCTACTAGCAGCATATACTTTTGCTTTTCCAAGATTAAACTTGATTTCCCTATTTTCGCACAATTCAACCTGCAATTCCTCACATTTTGGTACTTTTGCAAAATCCTTGTATCTATCCATACCATTATGTTTTGTTGGACTTTTTTTTGAAGTTGTTGCTGTTGAGTTAAATTGCCAAAGATTCTTACATCATTTGAAAATACATATTCCTGCTTAAGCACTAAATCTTTGTAATTAGAGGCCTACAGACTTGCATCTAAATCATTAGCTGTCCATAACACTATTGCTATCGCGGCTACCACTAATCCTTTATCCAAAAGTCGTGTTGGAGGACCAAATTTGCCAGAGGGAGCTTCTGCCAGGTGATAAACGTCAACTTCTCCAACGCTGTCATTGCTTGCGCGAGGAAATAAACGAAATTTTCGAGTTTGAAACTTGGTGATATAATCACCTCTTTATCAGTAGGATTTTCTACCATGACAGCCTTACGCTCACCCGAAACGAGAAGGGTAAAGATTGTAAGGTTGTTCTGACGCAAAGGCTCATACATCATATTATGGTTTGGCAAAGAACATCCTTCACCCTTATTACCATTGACAACTACAAATATACGAGATTGAGGTGGGATTTGAGTCTTTTCTTTGGCATAAATCAAGATTCTTCTCTCAATATTCGTTGCTAAAGTTATAACTTGAACTTGTACCCTCGCACACTCTGGCAAGGTTAGGTGGGCATCGAAATTAATTACTCAACCTTCTGGATAGATGATATCCAATCCTAGTAGGAATTTAGTATCTAACTTATTGACAATCAGTATCCTCGAGAAAACTGTACCATTATTTCATTTATAGTGGGTAAAAAAAAATCTAGATTTAAAAATTGACTAGCATCATGCCTTTGAGAACCTAGGCCGCGAACTTTCATGTCAATTTTCATAGTTTGAATTGGAGCGGTTGGGCATATTTTTAGAAGAAGCCACTATCGATCAGACTCATTCCATATTAACTATAGTTTGAGGTACACTTCAAGCAAATACTTCGGAATTTTCGGAAATAAGTATGGTGATTTCAAGTTCTAAGCTCTTTGGCCCTGTTATAGATATGAGCTTTTCACGAAGACGAGGTATACAAGAAACAGCAGCGTTAACGGCTTCAGCAACTTTATCGTAATTATTTTTGTCTTTTTTTAAATCAACAAGAAACATCAGATGAGGTGGAAAATTTTGCGTAATCCAATATATTTGAGGATATTGTTTTTTTGACAGATGTAAGGCAAAATCGGAATTCTTTGATCTTAACTCAGTCGCAGCTTGCGCAATATTAATTGCTTTGACCAAGGTTTTTGGCTCTTGGTTCTGTGCTATAGGTTTACTTCTAGCAATGGCTACTGCTTTAGATCCTTCTACTATTTTCCTTGATCCAAGCTCTAACGATTTTATTTTTAATTTATGTAATTGTGGTAATGCTTGAACTATTAACTCTGCAGATTCGGCTGCTTTGGAATAGTTATTTAGCCAGTTATTAAGGATATGCAGAGTTGCCCAGGTTGTTGCTGCAGATGCAGGGCTAATCGATGCAATGACGGGAGAGGCCGAAAACTTCTGCAACACCCATGTAATCGCTGCCTTTTGGTCCACAGATAACCTCTCTTATGACTTTGGGTGTTCTATGAAAAGCTGTTCTAATAACTGTGCTTCTTGAAGCGATGTACTAATCATTTTTTGTCGATTTATGGTTGTTTAATTTAGATCAAATGATCTTGTCTTCCTAGTGCATATAGCTGGTGGATAAGAATTCAATTAGGTAATGCTACCATTTGGTACGAATAATACCAGATGTAAAATAAACCTGTATGACGATCTATCTGAATACCGGGGCATTTACACTCACTTGGCTAAGATAAGCAAGCTAACTAAAATTGGCTAGCTCATATTGTCACGTTGCTTCTTACATCCTCTATATGTTACAATGAAGATGTTAAAAATAGGGAATTTCTAATTCAATTACAAATTTTACTATTCTGATAAAAAAATCGGGAGTTGTCAGGGTGCCCCCAGTAAGAGTTGATGGATTATGTTTTTATTGTCCTGGCAACGTCACGAATTTATTTATTTAGTTTAGGGTCCTAGGCCGAAGCCCTACATCTAATAAGATCAAGGACCTATGGATCCAGTGACAGAGGAATAGTTAGTAAGATACCAATGGGAGCAAAAGTCAGAAATATCTAGGTGCTTATTTAGGCTTAGGTAAGATTTTATTTTATGTCGGCTAGGCATTCCCCAGACACGCTGGAAGATACCAGTACATGCGACTTGCTGGCTCTCTTCCATATTTATAGCATCTATAAAATCTGCTATCAAATGAAGAGCTTTGTGGGAGATTTTTATGTTTACTTTTTCGAAAATGTGCACACGGAGTCGTCTTCCGATCTTTTTGCTGATGCTGTCCTATACGAGCTGAGATTTCTGTCATGTCAGACTGATGTGAGTCATTCAGTCTTTCAAATACTGTGAATAAGTGTGCTGTCGAGACTTCTAGATAAGCCTTAATCTTGGCATGGGCACCTTCTGCTCTGTAGGAATTGGAATGACCTAAGTGACGATAATTATTCGTCCAAAGTGTCGCAAACCTCTCTTTATGTGGTATCCATTGTCTGTCAACGTAGCATACCAAATCCGGAGGTGATATCGATTTTAGCGCGGACCAGGCTTCGTTGAATCCTTGAGACGTTGCTTGCTGAGTGACTTTTTTCCAGGAACTTTCCCACACATCCCATTCCTCTTTGCTTGCAAAAGATCCTCGATGTTTAGCCATTATATTTTTCCATATATGCCAATTGCAGAGCAGGTTATGTGACTCTGGAAAATATGCTTTAATGGCGTTCATCAACGTCAAATCATTATCGGTCATAATGACTTCTACATGCAAGCCACCGAAGAGAAATTGTATAGTCTCCAAAGCCCGGTTATAATCATCGGTTGTTTCAGACTTCATGAAACAGATGAACGACGTAAGGGTTTGGTAGGTTGATGACACACCAGCCGCATGGATCATAGGCATGCGATATTTGTTTGTTTTATATGTTGAACCAATAACTAATATCGAATGATATAGTCTAGTCATTCTATTAGCGTCCGGAAAGGCGAAGAATAGATGTGTAAGATGATTGTGGACATCAACTTTAATTCTGTGAGGAACATTCTCCTTCACAAGACTGTCAAGTAGAGCCTGAATTGAAGTGCGCCCATCGAGGGAATTTCTAATTTTCTTTGATCGGAGATTTGATAAATCTCGCGAAAGTAGCATTACCTCAGGATCTTCACGACGTAAAAAAGTAGCAATCTTACGGGGCTCAACTGTACTAACAAGGTTCTTGATTGACATGCTATGATTTACAGTTTAAACTCATACTACCCATATCGAATTCAACCAAAAGCATACCTCAGCCTCCATCGTATTATCATATAAATTACTGCCGCTCATTTGACGGAAATGAGCTCTCAACTACCCCAAATTCCCCATTCTGCCTTTTCTTCCCACTCTCCTCCCCTTATCGCACCACCTGATCCACCTCCGTCAACTATAACACCACCTGATCCAACAGCACCTCAAAGGCCTATCATTACGGCTGTTCCTCCCTCGAAACGTGCTTCAAATCAGCATGATGGTAGACTAGGCCAATCTAGTCAAATTAACAACTTGAACATAAATAATGCTTATCTCCCGAAGGAGTTGACTGAAATAATAGCGGCAAGACAACGTCAAGAGTGTGCTTGGCACATTCGTCTTTCAATCTGCGCAAGTATATACAGCAATATTGACAGCACTCTATCAACCTACAAGGAAGATATTGAAAGAGAAGAAGCTGAGCTCATCAGAAAGTATCTTCGGGAAGCAATTGCCTGCCTAGCTGCTGCAAAGAATGCCCCCAAGCCACCAAAAATACCAATTTCATCAAAACCAAAAAAAATGCAGAACTCGAACAAAACAACAGCTACAAAGTAGAATAAGCCTTTGATCGCTATTCCTAGACATCTTACTCGTTCGAACTCGCATAATGTGCAGGCCGATTTCATAGAATCAAATATTCCTCAAAAGCAACAAGAGAAGTCCTGGGCGACAGTCACTCGTAATGGTCACAAAAAATCGCGGACTTTAACACCGATTGTGAATCCTCAAACTGAAATTAGACCCGACTTCGTAGCTCATCTACCTAGCCGTCCTATGACACACAACAAGGATAAAAAGAAAAAAGCAGAAATCGAAATCAATCTGACAACAGACTTTTTGTTCGCCTTCCCCTTGATCATGAATGGCGTAAACTTTCACCTGCGGGCCTTCGAGAGGTGATAGTTAAACGTTTATCAATCTCTCCAGCCTCCATAGGCCTTATTAAGCCAGTACGCTCAGGCTTTGCACTAACTCCATGCAACATGAAATACAGAGAAGATCTTCTTTCCGCTGCTGGGGGCCTTTTTATGTCCGGTGCGTCACTAGAGCCTGCCTCTAACTGGGTTCCAATCCTTGTACCCACAGTTCCAAAAACAATTGTGACAACAGATGGCCAGGTTGAAGTATCTAAATCAATGCTCATTGATGAGATAGAGCGAGTATCATCTAAGCGACCAACTCTAGTAAAACTATACGGTACTACAAATCCAGAAGCCCCTCATAGGACCTGGCTGGCTCTATTTTCAGAAGCTCCTCGCACTGGATTTAGAGTTTTTGATGAATCTGGGATCACAAAAATCTTTAAAAAGAAACAACCAATTGAATTTTGTAAACGGTGCAACGGACTTCATAGTGCTAGAAACTGCTCGCGTGCGCCATCTTGCGGGAATTGCGGCTCTACTATGCACTCTCAAGACGTGTGTATGGCGCTAATAAAGTGTAGGAATTGCGGCGGTCCTCACCGCTCAGATAGTCATAGATGTCTGGCCCGACCAACTCGATTCGGAAAACCAACAAAGGAACAACTAAAAGCCTACCGACGAGCTGGTGATCGCGAGTATCAAGCAGTGGTACGAGCTAATGCTGCTGAGGCTAGGGCAAAAATTGCTGAAAATCCAGATGAAGCAAATGTAACTCCATCCAGTAGTCAGGAAACTATTATTAGCGTGGATAATTTAAATAAAACACCAGTTAACACTCAAACTGGTGAAGAAATGCGATTATGAAGAGCGCCCCACGGGCCTCTTCCTCTCCTCTACATTATCTTCGATTTATGTCCATCAATGTAGGTAGAGGAGATACTACGCATGACATTGCACTGGCTCGCGCTTGTGAGCTACAAATTGATGTCTTGCTCATACAAGAACCTTGGTGGATAGGACGTACTAAATCTCATCCCTTTTTTGATCGACACCTTCCATTTGGTGGGAGCGGCGTGCGACCTCAAGCTGTCACCTACACCCGAAAAAATGCCAGAGAGATATCAGCATCTCAAATCTTCCCATCTCCCTTCCTTACGGGTGATTACTGTTGGGTTAAGATTAACGATGTAACCTTTATTAATGTATACAAAGAGCCTAACAACCCTTCAGCCGTACAACCTCTACTAAACTGGTCTCCACCTCCGCGCTCAGTAGCAATTGGTGATTTTAATTCAGTCCACTGGGCTTGGCAACTGGGGGCAGTCACTTCTTACGGACAAGGGGAAGAAATTGAAATATGGGCAGAAGAAAATAATTTGTCTTGCCTCATAATTGGCGAACCAACACACCGCGCAGGGAATACTTTAGACTTAGCCTGGTCAAATATTAGTGGTTGTTGTGCCTGGGTCGATCGAGAAGAGTGTTTAACAAGTGACCATCTTCCAATCTGTAGACTGGTGCCTAGTCAAATGCAGAAATTTAACACATATAAAGGCCCTGTTCAGGTACCGAAAGAAAAGTTTCCACAATTCGCGCATACTGTCTCACAATGGATCCCGCCGCGCATTTCATTGGAGCTCACAAACGAAGTAGAAAAACTTGCGGAGGATATTTGTGAGGTCTTAAAAGATGCAATCCTGGTTGTTGGTAAACGTCCAAATCGAGGAAATGTAAAATCCGCTATTTGGTGGACTCCGGAATGTAAAGCAACACATCTTCGATATCGTTCTAAACTTACAAATTCAGAACGCTGCAAAGAAGCTAAAAAGTATAGAAGTGTAGTGGCAAGTGCAAAGAGAGAATTCTGGAGAAGTAAAATTGATCGCATGGCATCTTCATCAGATACTTTCCGTTTAATGCATTGGGCTACTGATTGACAATCACTTGTTCCCCCACCTCTCTTGCACAATGGGCAGCTTGTTTTAAGTCATGAGGAGCGGGCTTGTATCTTACGCGACTCTTTGCTAGCAAGATATCAGGCCTCCGATGATCTTCCCCCTTGTCTTTTGCCAGGAGATGCTCGAATTTCATGGAAAGAAGAATTGGACGAACTAGAAGTACGGAACTGTACAATCGGAAGTGGGAATACTTGTCCTGGTGCCGACGGAATTTCTGTGGAACTGTTAGCTACATGCTGGAAGTCAGTTGGACCATGTATAACTCATTTATTCCGCGCATGCCTTCAACTTGGATATCATCCCAACTACTTCAAGCTAGCAGAAGTGATATTCATTCCAAAGCCAGGACGGGACCCTACAAATATAAAAGGATGGAGACCTATCGCCTTACTTTCGTGTCTTGGAAAGGGACTAGAAAGATTAATAGCAAAAAGAATGTCACATCTCGCTGTCATTTCAGACATTCTTGGTCAACAACAATTTGGTGCGCTACCAAAGCGGTCAGCAACTGACCTCGTTTCTTGCGTAGTGCATGATATAGAAGAAGCTCGAACGCAAGGCTGGGCTTCAACTTTTGTTACTCTTGATGTTCAAGGAGTATTCGATGCTGTGCTTCACAGCCGCTTAATTTGGCGTATGCATAAACAGGGATGGCCTACTTGTATTCTCCGCTGGACTTCATCTTTCCTTCAGCATAGAAGAGTGCAGGTTCNATGGCAGAGCCTATGGAAAGTGGTAACGTTAAAGCACGTTTTGGGTACGCGGATGATATCGGTGACCTTGGAATTGGAAGGACAATTTCGGAGTCTGCATCTGTTGCGCAACGAGAGGTTGATTGCTTGTTGGATTGGGTTAGCAATAATGCTATTTCTTTTGATACTCAGAAGTCAGAAGTTATTCAGTTTTCAACTCGTCATCAAGAAACTCCAGTTAGAATACAAGTCAATGGCTTTAATATTGAGTCAGCTGACCAAATTCGCTGGCTCGGTGTATACTTAGATCCCCGGCTTTCCTTCAAACATCATGTTGCGACTTGGTGTAGTAAAGCACTAAAAATGGCAAATCACTTACGCCGTTTGAACAGTGTGACACGAGGAGCCGAACCAAGGGCATTAATCACAGTAGTTGAGCCATGCATAATTTCAGTCGCGACGTATGGTGCCGATGTATGGTGGCCAGGAATGACGCGTCCAACTAAGAAAGGAACATCAATCCCCAAAACGACTTATCTCTGTAATCTTATAGATAAAGTCATACGTTTGGCTTTGAGGGTAGCACTTCCGGTTTGGAAAACTACTCCCAATGTAGTGCTTCATAGGGAGGGTGGAATACCGCCTGCCCGGATCCTGTTAGAAGGTAATCGTTTGAGACTAGCTGCTAGGTTAAAATCTCTAGATAGTCAGCATCCGTTACAAAATAGAGCATCATTATGCCCTAATGTGGGTACTCTAAAATACAAATTAAAGAAGAGGACCTCAAAGCGACCTGATATTCTAATGACGCGTGTACAACGTGCGTTTCGACAACTTCCCTTGGCAGAAGACGCTGTGCCGTTGATTGCACCTTTCTACATGGAAGACCTTGGTACCAAGTTACAAGGAGTAAAAGTTCATAAAGAATGGGCAAATACGATTAATTCAACAGATATCTGCGCCTACTCAGATGGATCTTCTGAAGGACACGGCCGCTCTTCCTGGGGATTCGTTCTCCAACGAGGTGGAATAACTTTTAAAAGAGGTAGGGGCTTTTTGCATGGAGGCGAGGTTTTTGATGCCGAATTGTACGGAGCTACGGCTGCATTTCACGCTGCCCTTTCTGTGAGACAAACAGGAGAAAAAATATTTATTCTTCTTGACAATCAAGCCGCAGTGGGGGAGCTTAAGACAGGAAAATCATCGTCGAGCTTGCTTGTTACTCGGACATTTTATGAAATTGCCCAGAGAGCTAATGCTGAAGTAAGATGGGTTCCGGGTCTCTCTAATATCAAAGGGAACGAGGAAGCCGACGCAGAAGCTCGCGCTGCCTTGAAAACATTACCAGCTAGAAATATATTACCCAGCTACATGACTTTGGCCTCCCTACGTCGACTCATGCATCAACACCGGCAAATGCTGATTGATGAGTGGTGGTCGGGAGTTTGCCCATCTCGATATCGAGACCTTGACTTGCAGATGCGTCGCAAAAACCTCCTGAGCTCTCCTTACCTAGACAATTGCTCCATCATCTTATAGCTGCAAGGTCAGGTCACGGTGATTTCGCAGCATATCATCGCCGGTTTAAGCACAGTGATGCTAACTTAGAATGTGATTGTGGACTTGAAACCTCACCCTTTCACTTTATCCGATGTAGAATCTATGCCACAACCACTCGCAAACTTAGAAATGGAAGTACATTAGAAGATTTTACAAGACTACTTCTTGGCCATAATTGCTCTAAGAAGTTTAAAGAATTTGCTCGGGCTACAGGTTGCTTTAGCGACCTGCCGGCTAACTAATCCTCTGCTGGATGCGGGGATTGTCTCTACTAAATTGACTCTGTTAATTAATTTAACAAGGACGGGTGGAAGTTGATGCGAGAACAATTAACCAAGCTTTTGATATTTTGTTTTATTACTTTATTTTTAATTTCTTCTTTCTTTTAAAAAAAAAAATTTGCTTATTGACTCTCTTCCTTCTTTGCATTTAATTCTGATACTTTAAACTGGTGTGAACGAGTAGGGCATGTTAAAAAATATGATCCCTACCGGCTCCACAGGTCCTGGATCTCATTAGATGTAGAGCTTCGGCCTAGGACCTAAAAATAAATAAATTAATAAAGGTTCTTGATTGAGCCCAATTTTGGCTCAATACTACGAGCACGTGCCTGCGATCTCGAGATCATTTGATTTTGCGGACATGCTTCATGCGTATAGAACGAATAAGTTATACATATATGCCACTTTTGTATTTTAAATGAATATCTACCTGTCAATCGATAATTGCAACCAATAAGTCGGGATGAAGTATTAACTATTAAATTATTTATCTTAAATATCAATCAATCGATCGTTAGATTTGCTACCACGACACTTCTAAGAAATGAAAACGAAAATATCGTTGGTAAATTAATGAAGTATATTGGGTTTTATAAATAATATAACTTATGAGTTTAAGAATCTACCACAACTACTATTGAACGCTTTCTTCCAGTTGATCTAGAAGCACTACTTTAGCACGAATAGCTAGACCTGATAAATTAATATCCTCATGCTCATGTAATCTACATCTCATGCTTTCTTTGTAATATCTGCACCTCTTCGTATCAAAAGTCCCTTGATATTAACAAGAAAACATTTTCTCGTCAATTTGGGAAAACCTCTTGAGCTGCAGGTGTGAGTGAGACCTCTTTTATACTGTTGGGAACAACATAATCTATCCAAATTTTCTTATCAATTACAGAACCCTTTAATGAGAATTAATCGCTTGATAGTCCCGTAACACGTTAATACAATGTATTAATGAGGATAGGGCTCATCTAATATTTGACCAAATTACATTTTTGTTATTTTTTGATGTCCTAATTTCTCTTGGGATCCTTCATGGTGATAATATCACCAACTTCAAAGTGCTGAACAGTAGGCCTTTTTGAATCGTTTTGAACCATCCTTATCCCCGCTTTTTTTTTTTTGTTTGTTTTTTTCGGTTCGATTCCTTTACCTCTTGAATGAACAAAACTTATTCAACTAAGCCTTTTGTCTATGGAGAGTTAGGAGCTTCATGAAATATTCGTATTCATACTCTTGTTAGAGTATAAGTGATACCCCTTAGAACTATTTTTAGTTGCCAGCCTGTACAATTTCTGGAGAAAGAAAGAAAACAATAAACTAAGCGAAAGCTTCTGCGATTGGCTCCGAATACTCGATCTTTAGTGCGTGAAACTCAGCATATTTTTAGAGATGCTCTTTGATATCATTAAATCCATTTAAACTAACCAGAGGGCTAATACTTCGTATCAATCAGGATAAACTCGGACTCGCCCCAGAGCCCGCCCGGAGACAATCTATTGTAAGGGGGCTTTAAAATTTTGCTATCCAGTTTAATGTACAGCTCTTACAGAGTTTAAATACATATCTAACCTCTTTATGGTTGATTCCACAAAGACAAAGCTATTGTAACTTCTAGATATCATGTCTATCCAACATGGGAACAGTAACGATGTTGACAATTATAAGTTTTGGAACGTTCAATTTTCTAGTAAGCATTTACAATTCTACGAGTCCAATTAATCTCCTCCAAATCAGTTTTTCTAATACATATGATTTGTAATAGCCAACTACTACTGCTACTACTTATATTAGTGTAACTATTTTGGTTGATCATCCTCTTTTCTTCTCTTTTCTTTGGTGTAGCTAAGATCCTGGCCAGAAGCTTCTTTGAATCATTATGGATAAAAATTCGACTCTCTTGATCTATTAATTTTGTGGCATTGTAATTCATTAGTATACCATCCATAAAAGATGAATCATCAAGCCATATTTCCGAGAATTGAAATTTTTGTCTGGTCGTATTTGGTTCTCTATATGAGTGGAGTACATGCGCAAATAATTCAATCACTGGTGCTGTATTTAAGGTCCTGAATCTTTGAGCCTCATTGATCATTTCCTGGATATGAAAACAAGTTCGAAGACAATTATTTGATGAAAGGCCTATAATAGGACTTTCACTACTGACTAATTGAGGAAATCCTATTCTCAAAGAAATACCAGGGTCATGGGATTCATAAATATCACTCAGTACTGATGCTACTGGACGAGAACCTAGCTTACGGTCTTGGTTATCTAAAAAAGACCTTGATAGTTGGTTGGCAATGGTCTTAAGTTTGCTCTGTTGCGATCCAGTTTTCGAAATGTGGTCTAATTCTATGCACGCTCGTAAATTGGGTTGAAAGTCAGATTTTTTGAGTTCTTCAGACTGCAACAAACTCTGGCTTGCATTTTTTTCTAAGATAGACGTTTTTTGATATATTTTTTTAGCTTTAAGATTACTAGGTCTTATCTGATTTTCCTGCAACAGACTTTGTGAAATTTTTATAGCCACCGATTTCTCTGGAATATTATCATGCTCAGAAGCCTGGAGGCTTAGAATTTTCTTGTCGGTAGAGCAGCTATTGTTTTTTGACTCTATTTGACAAGTTATCGAGGGAATCTTCCCTGGCATTGCAGACAAGCTTGAAGATTGTGTTGAATAAATTTCCTTTTCAATGGACAATAATTCATCACCTGGAGTGAAAGTTTCAGGTTCAGCTGCAAGAAACTCCACATCATCTATTCCTTGGTCAAATTCTTCAAAACTAGAATTTTCTGGAGTGAAAGATTTCCCATAGTTATATTGGATAACACTTTTTTCTTCAAGTACATCTTTGTCAATATCTATCTGATATTTTCCTTGAAGCTCACACGACTTGACTTTTTCTTTGTTACCAGATAAGTATGTACTATTCATTGCATTAACTTGTACTGCTTGCTTGTTGGTCATGGGATTGGAGATACTAAGTGTGGATATGCCGTTGGATTCCTTTAAATTGACCTTGTTAACATTATTTTTGCCAAAACCCATCTGATCCACTTTGATATCAGGGTTTATTAAAAGGGTGTCTTGGATCATATTTGAAGAAACAGCTGTAGTAAAGCTTTCAGGTTGTCTCTGATGATATTCATGATTGGCGAAGATACCGATGGATTTACTTCCATCATGATAAAAACTATTATAATTCATAATCTGTTTATCATGGTGAAAGTAATGTTTAATTTGAGACTGAGAAATTGCAGTGGATAAGGTACCAAGCCTAATTTTGGATTCTTTCCCTCGACTTGTGGAATGTGATTCGTGATTTAATCTAGCTAGTTTACCTATAGTTGTTCTCGGGAGTATTTTTGACTTCAAAATATCTTCAGTAGTGACCCATCCACAATAGCTTGTAGCACTCAAATCTTCTGTAGGTTTTAATTTTCTTTGTTTTGTTTGATACCTTCGGGGGCCGGGTCGATTCATTTTTCATTGTGATAGATGTGGGATATAGTTTGTCTCTTCAAATCTCTGCCCCATTTTTTGCCTTCAACTCCTATGAAAGAAATAATTATATTATTCAGTGGAGAAAAACTGCACTAAATTTTTTCCCGCCATAATTTAATTCCTGGTACTTGTGTTAATATCATCAAAGCGTTGAAGTTTGAAGGGCAATCATTAACTCGGAAAACTTAGCGGTCGAAAATAGGTGACTTGATATCTTTCATGACATATAATTAGTTCCCGACCATGCCAACCTATCAACATCCTTTAAATCTGAACCGATCCTCGCCCACTTTGATATTTTTTGAGCCCATACATTGATGGAGGATATTTATTCTGCATACTAAGAGTATAATAAAAATATAGAATCATTAAAGTCGTTCGTTACTACTGATAACGGAGTGCATAGAAATAAATTCTACTAAACAGATAACGTATCCTGCCCGAACCTCTTTACAACCGAGCGCCCCCATGCTTGTGAAAATCATATACTTGATTTTAATGTGCTATTGTGACTTGAGAAATACTACAGAAGATGACAATCCACCATTTAACATATCCAGTATTAATAGGAGAGATAATAGCTTGCTATTTTCAGAGATCTAACATCTTATAGAGGCTCTAGATGTTTGAAAATATATAGAAAATTAATTCTATCTTAATCAGGTACCAGCAACTAGGTCAAAGTGCAAGCCTCTACATTCATGGGTATCGGATTCTGCAAGCTTGTTTCATGCGTAGGCACTAACCTTATGTTTTCAGTAACAACAGAAAATTCGACCAATACACAAATGTACTTTTTACAAATTAATCAAAAAAACAAATAACAAATGTTAGGACACAAGGAAGGTAAGAAATTGATACTTATACCAGTTGAGGCGCTTTAGGTATTTGAAGATTTCTCCGTAACAGACACGAGGCTATTATCAATCAATAGTAAATATGAAACTTAATTTCTTGATGATGAAATTCAACATATAATAAATGCAAAAAAAAGACTGAAGCAGCAGCTCAAATGCCTTCCAAAAATCTCGCAACTAACCTAAGATAGAAATAGTAAAGATATAGATGAGTATCCTATTTTTCTGGTCTTTGTAGTGATAGAACTCTACCCAAAAGAAGTTGATTTAATCTCTCCTCCAATTGAGAGAATACAAAAAGTGGTCTGTCAGTCGAAGCAAATCGCGACTGCCACTTGAAGACTAAGATGGGCTAGACATATTACATTTTGGAAACAGAGGAAAGAAGCAGCTTTTCTCATCTTTAAAATATTTAAAGAATCAACCTTGTGCTGCTATTTTTTTCGGTCTGGAGGCTATTATTATCCTTAAAACATTAATAGTTATCATAAATATATCGAAGTATCTGACGCAGGAACTTTAAGTTTTGGGAAACGCTCTTTAGATGTCTCTTTTCCATGCTATGAGTTATGCACTCGTACGTTGATTATTTCAAACATTGCAATTAGAAATTTTTTTAAAAGTTGTCTTGAGCTTCTAATAAGCTTTATATACTTCAATATGTTCATGAGTAATCGGATATATTTAAGGAATAGAAAGGCCGATTACTAACATAACAAATCCTGTGCTAGAAACCAAAGCCGTTCACGTCAGTCTCAATCAAAATAGATTCACTCACTCGAGATGATCGACCAGAAAGCATTAATGATGTTAGCGGTATTCAGGAACTAATCGAAATTATTTCCTCCCAGAAACACGGGCATATGGAGGCTTCTCGTGCTATTCGAAAAAAGCTTAAAGCTAATGAGGCTGGAACTCAACTACGTGCACTAACGATTCTGAATGAATTAATTGAAAATGGTGGTGCTGCTTTCCGCAAAAATTTTGTTAATCACCGCTTATTAAATCGTCTAAAGCTATGTGCTAATTTGCCTGACTCAAACTATTATGTTAAAAGAAAATGCTGGTCTCTCTTCAAATCATGGAGCAAGTTTAAATACACAGAAGGACTCGCAGATTTGGCTTACCTTTATGAAGTGAGTTCAAACATCAGTTGGTATTTTCTTGCATATTTTCTGATCAGGACGAACCCTCCAGAATATCAATCACAATGATCTAGAATCTATTCCAATAAACTACCAGATTCCGGAGGATGTTGATAAAAAGTTTTGTACAATGGTCAATGGTAAGAGTCGCATCGCAAAACACACCTGGGGAATGCAAAGAAGTTTTCCATATTTACAAATATATATATATATATATATTACTCCATAAACATCCAAGTCGTGTAGCTCTTCTAGTTTAAAAGTAAGTATAGACTCTGACAAAGATTAAGAACAGGGACAAACAAATTTTCGTCTAGAAAATCATACAGAAAAAATCAAAATTAATATTGCGTTATCTGTTATACAAAGTGCAAACTTGATGAATGATCTAAGAGGGTTCGCTGGACCCACATCTATAAGTGGAGAGTACTTGGATTCCCGCAAGCGAGTAGCTGTTAGGAAATTCAAAGAAGAAAATAAACAAATAAAAGCTCTTGAGCAGGAAGCCCTTACCAACAAAAACAGAGGGGAAGGTCTCAATCAATACGACAAGGCGCAAGCTTTGGCACGATCTTATCAGGCAGAATCTAAAAAAAAAGAAAAGGAGCTGGAAGAGCATATAGATTTGATAAACACTATTACTAATAGAGCTAAATATTGCATACAGTGTCGAGGAACCATTTTAGACTATGTATGTCAAGGTCCAATGTTAGAAGTTACCTTGCCTCTAATAATCGGTCTACTTAGGTAACGAGGATCACATCCAGTGAATGGCTAGGTCCACTTATTTATGTAAATGAATTGCCCATTACAGCCCTGAGAAAGTACAAAAAGATTATGCAACCTGATGGTGCTGAATTTAACTTTGACGAAAAGGAGGTAGAAGATGGTGATTGATGATTCTTCGAGGCTCATACTTGCGTTACTGACAATTCGATAGTGACATCTTCAAAGAATGAGGAAAGAAAAAGCCCAATTGCTAGTAAAAAAATAGGTCTTAGTTTTCCAACTTCAACCCAAAATGAGACTGAGCAGCAAAAAGCCTATCAACAAAGTGGCACGGGTCAAATTTCACCAGGTGACGAAAACAATCCGTTTATTAGATTCTCTGGTATTAGTCCTTTTGTTGAAATGGGCCCATCTCAATTTCCATTCCAAACTAGATCTCTATTATCCGCTAGTGATCCCTTCCCCAATAGCAATCCTTTTTGCGATAATGCTTATCCTTTGAGTAAAAATCCATTTTCTTCTTGATGCATAATATTTTAGAAACAAGTGATTAGTTGTGTGTGATGGACATAAAGCTTGTTGAGATGAACAAAGAGTTATACAGTTGGTTATGCAGCTTACGGAAAATGTAAGATCTAGATAATAATAAGAGCGTTGTTTTTTATTGAGCCTATTCCTGCAACGATTGAATAACGTTGCTACGTGCAGGCTGGTTTTTGTCGTTGATCTGAAAGTCAGATAATATTAAGAATGCGGGGGAGTTTTCACTGCCAGTATAGCGAGCAGTTGTGTATCATGTACTGCGGATTGCAATATTAAAAAATCTTATACCTAAAGCCACCATAATTAAACTTTTGAGGATCATCAAACTGGTAGGGCTTAATTCCTGGAGCGGGGTAAATTCCCACTTCTACCAATTGCAAAACTCCTGCCCCATGATAATGTATTCCCTCTTTATTACCACGGTAATAATGTTTTTACCCCATGGGACTGACATTGGTTTTTGGTGGAGCCGCCAAGCCTAGCTTAGATAGGTATGATCTACATGAAAAATAAAGTTTATGCATCGCTTTTATGAATTTCCATTACAAAAAATACATAGCAGATTTCATTCTTCAAACTAAGCTTAATCTGTATAATGATTGACGGCATAGAAATTTAAGTAACAGCTCTATTTTGTATTCTACATCACTATCTAGCTTTTAAAAATAAGGAAAATTAATAAGGGTTAAACTAACCATACTACCCCTATTAAATTCTTTTATTTTAATTGGCTCGCTAACTCATACCCCTGATTTGTTTATTTGTAGCTCAGGTACTCTGTTTATTCATTGTTAAAAGGTTGATATCTTCAATATTAAGCTAGTATTACAACACTGTTGGTAGAACCGGAATATTCTACTTATTACAAGATGATTACTTTCATAGAATGTTAATAGGTTAAAGAAAGGAAAATGTTATTTGCCCCCTCCAAGAAAATTAAATGTCTTTCCCCTCCCCCCCCCCACACTTTGCACAAATTTGGACCTTTTAGATTCATTGATTGGCGCGTATCAGTTTTCAACCAATCCACGCTTACCACTTCTTACTAAACTACTATTAAAATAATTAAATCGTGTCATAACTCTCTGTCACAGCTCCCATATCGACATATCGACCTTTCATAATTTATGGCGCGTCACTCTAAATCTACTCATACCCCTGCTAGCATAACCCAAGATGGAAAAATCGAACCGCAGGCCTGTCTCGAAAGCTCTAACTCAACTTAATCCCTGATCAAGATTGCCATGGCAACTGTAGTCGACGATAGCAGATACTGAGTACTATTCATCTACATGAGCAATCCTAATCTTTACGATTCTAAAATTCAAGATTGATGGCTCTTCAGTCAGAAAACTTTTATTTAAAATCTCCAAAATGCAGAAAAATAATTCATGAGCATTTAGGAAGATGACGAGGAGGCCTAATCGGATTTTACTCTTTTCTCTTAATCAGAAACCCAAAGATCGCTATGTCACGCTAGTCAGTATAATCGAACTTGACAATTAGAACTTATATATCTTTCAAAGATCTGTAGATTTATTTTCTGAAGATTTTCTTCTAAAATTATTGATCTGGCTTATCTTGCTGTCGCTAACTGCAAAACAGGCGACGGCGAGACTTATCGATGCCAATATAATTGTATTAAGACTGATGTAACGACAAAACCAAGAATCAATAAAACATCTCTGCAAAATTTAAACGGAAATCCATTAAGTTCAAGTATGAAAGAATTGCAGTAGGGAATCCAGTTCCAGATTTCGATCTGACTATCCGAACTAGCTCACAGAGAAGCCCGACCTTGAGCCTCCCATGAGACATGTCGCGTTAAATAATAGTATGTATAATTTTACTGTGTAAGACCCTTGAATCCAAATTTCTTGGGAAGTATTATCAAAAATCTCATAAAGAAAGGGATTCATATATACTGCGAGAAATATTGATAATTTTGTTCAGATAGATATCTTGGATTAAAGCTGCCAATTTTTGTGGGATTGATTAGTTGAAGAATCCAAAATGATTTTCTTTGTTTAGATATTTGTTTACTTGGGTTGAGAAATATTCAATTGGAAAACACCAGGATCAAATTGTAGCCAGAGCTAAATTGGTCATTGAGACAGGCCTGCGGTTCGATTTTTTCCATCTTGGGTTATGCTAGCAGGGGTATGAGTAGATTTAGAGTGACGCGCCATAAATTATGAAAGGTCGATATGTCGATATGGGAGCTGTGACAGAGAGTTATGACACGATTTAATTATTTTAATAGTAGTTTAGTAAGAAGTGGTAAGCGTGGATTGGTTGAAAACTGATACGCGCCAATCAATGAATCTAAAAGGTCCAGATTTGTGCAAAGTGGGGGGGGCATTTAATTTTCTTGGAGGGGGCAAATAACATTTCCCTAAATTTATACATAAATTGTTTCTCTTCCAAGATTGATACCTTAGGCCGTCATGCACATCCGTCACTCGTACCTATGGATAATCAAATTATATTAATTCTATTATTTATAACATGTTGATTACAACAAACACCACTTAAGCTACAAAGTGACTTACAACACAATAATTGCACTCAAAAATAATGATAAAAGGTTTTTTCTCATGCGAGAAATATCTGAGTGTTTTACCATCAAATTATTAGCTATAATTTAACTACTAAAATTGGGAAAGCTTGAGCTGATTTTGCATTCCGCTCTACTACACGCAGCTTCACTTGACTAATACAAATTATATGTGATGTTGACTATTTAGGTCACATGCAGTATCACGTGGATGTTTATATTAGTCTCGCTTAGTTAGGATGTATTATATGCAGTCTAGTATAGCACATTAGTCTAGAATAACAATATGAGATAAAAAGTATGCCTTATTCTACACCACGCTTCCACTCCCTACAGAGTCATTCTCTTAACATATGAAACAATTTTTTGACATTTATATTTGTGGCTAGAAGCGCAAATTTCGTACTACGTGAATGATTTTTCCACTGCTAAGATTAATTAATGAGTTATGTCGAAATTGGTATTTGTTATTATTACCACCACGCGATGTATTAGGAACATCGAGATTGTTAGTAGGAAATATTAACCTCTAAAAGGAAGTGGAAGACTATTTTGATGACATAATACCATGGTAATGGCCCTACTTTTTATTAATGCAGGTCAAATTCTTGCTTCAGCGCTTCAATTAACATTTCTAGTCTTTGTTGAGCCAAAATATAAATATTTTTGCCTTATTTATCATCGTTTACTTACATACTAAATCAAATATTTCATCGGCGATAATAAGAATTTCATGTATGGTGAGTTGATCCCGCTCAGCACACATAGTAAACGACTCTTTACTAAATACTATTCATGGATGAATTCTCCTCATTCAACCCCTTCTCCCTCATTGTCACGACGTAAGAACTTAACCAGATATCAATCATTACTAGTAAGTTGTGGGTCTTTATGTAACCAAAAGATATGGATGAAATCGTCATATCTTGTGCGTGAGTAAATAGTTACTTGAACACTAGGAGAATATTAATTGGTTGTTTTTGGTATACTACGTGAATTTTTATGGCCAAAAAACCTTTTTTTTTCTGGCTATTAAGAGATTCCCTAAATTAACCTGTGTCATTAATATGTGTCTTCATTAGTTATTTAAGAATATATTCTTCCATGTGATGTATTGCCGAACGTCAGAGTAGACCATAGAATACTATAACCTTACATGATTCTTCTCATCATACCTAACTCTCATATCTCACCTACATAACGTATTTAGTAGCTATCAATCACAAGAGGTGACGAAGAAGGTTGGTTGATAGCTAGCTGCTGAGTGAAGATAACACTATATTAGAAGGATAGATATATACCAAATAAAAAGAAAAAAAAGAGAAATCAATCCACACATCAACTTTCACTAAAAAGTTTCTTCGAAGTGATCTAATTAATTTCTATGGCTTTGGAGTGCCTCCAACGATATCGAATCACTCAGAAATTAGGGAATTATTTGTAGGGGCTTTTAGTGGTGGGCCTTCCGGAGTAACATAAGCTTTAGTCATTCCACCATCAACTAAGAAATCCTAGAATAACTACTTGTCAGACTTGATGATATATTGGATAAAAGCTTGCATAGTTTAGGAGGGATATAAAATGGTTTATGACAAACCTGTCCATTTATAAAACTAGCTTCGTCGCTTGCTAGAAATACAACTGCATGAGCTTGCTCAATTGCTTCGCCAAAACGGCCACTAGGAAAATGTATCTCTCGACGCATCCGCTTTGGCTGATCATCACCTAGCCAGTCTTGTAGAAGGGGAGTATTGAGCGGTGCAGGGCAAAGAGCATTAAATCTGAAGCCTTCTCGTGCATGGACAATCGCGAGCTCTCGTGTCAATGCTAATACAGCACCTTTACTCGCAGTATAGGCGAGCTGAGGTGTTGCTGATCCAACAAGTGCCACTACGGAAGCTGTATTAATGATAGAGCCCTTGGTCTTTTGATGCTTTCGTAACGAGAGAACTGCATGTTTGCAGCCGAACCAAACGCCCTTCACATTAATGGCTTGTGTAAGATCCCAGATTTTTTCCGGTGTATCAATAGCGTCAGCATCATTAGCATGCATGATGCCCGCGTTATTAAACATAATATCAACACCTCCCCACGAATCTACATGGTCGACAAGGGCTTTAACTTGGGCCTCCTTCGAGACATCGCACAACTACGTGTATAAGTATGAGAATATAATACGGAAGTTTTGAGGGTTTACCTTGGTCTCCACTTTACGAGCCGATGGGACAATCTGATTGAGCTTTGTGTAAGCTCTCTCTAGTGCTGGTGCCGAGATATCGGCTAGCAGAACATTGGCACCTTCCCTGGCAAATAAAATACATGTTTCAAGTCCAATACCCCTAAATAAACGATTAGATCGAAGAGAAATATATCCTTTGGCTCAATTAACCACCATTTAGAGAACGGTTAATTAAGATGTGCAACAATTTTGGATTTCCAGAACTCGGATGATATCTACATACAGCTGTTTACAGAGGAAGATATGAAGTACCGTTCACTAAAAATCCCAGAAACTCTGTACAGCAGCATATTGATTGAAGAAATGGAAAATTAAATTTAACAGCAACTCACCCTGCTGCTCCTGTTACAATAGCATTTTTACCATGAAGTCTCCCGGTGCCTAAACTTTTGCTAGTGATGGCTTCTTCTGATGAAATATTCGACGGTTGTGCCATCTTTATCTCGGGTCAGAATTGCTTGAAGATTCCTTGAAAAAATCCAGAGTAATATTTAGTTTGAGCTTTGAAATTTATAATTTTGTAAAATAGCACTTGCTAATTGAAATCTTTTGATTTCAAATTTAAACGACCTATTTTAGCATTCTTATATAATTGTAGTTCTGCGATGAACGCAACTTTGCGCTAATCAACGGATAACCAATCTTCTCTCCGGCTTCCGCCTTCGTTAAATATTGACTGTACCACTTATGTTGGCGAGGATAAGCTTATCCAAGCCAACTCTATCAACCCACATTCCGATAGATCCGTCTGATAGGCAGGCAATACAGTCTTGCCCCATTTGTAGCGTCAGCCGAGATATATGTGCAGGGGTATAAAATTAGAGGCAAAATACGCAATTTAGGTCCACGCAGTTTGTGTGAGAATCAGATTTCAAGTTGAGAGGCCCTTAGAGGAAGTTAGTGCCAATTTTCCAAGATGTGTATTCCTGAACGACAGCAAAGGGTGGGAAGTCCCATAGGGAACATCTATGAAATTATATATTCCATTCAAGTAGGCTTCCAATAGTTGGATGATCGCTTACAAATTAGTTCAGGTGCAGAATTTAAGCGAAAACGGTCTGCCGGTGACTGATCGGACTCGTGGTGCCTCGACTATTGCAAAAATGACCCTGGAAGACGAGAAGAAAGTCTGATAAGCTCAATGATTGATTGATGAACTATTTATAACTCCGAGGTTGGCCGCGGGACGTTCACACATAAAAGATAGGAAAAGCACTCGCTGATTGTAAGCTTCATTGTCAGCTGAACGGTAACGAGTGTGATAATCCTTATCTGCAATAGATAAATCGGCTCCAGGAAGCCCCACTACACTGTGGACGAGCTCAAATTTGCTTCAGCCCTATCTCGATGTTGAATATGCCGGCAGACAAACCACTTTTGAACTACTCCTCCTCTTATTTGCCCCGCAAATATCTGGAAACAAAAGCTTCATAAGTGATCCCTTCCCTCGTCTTTAGAATTCGCATTCTGGCCGACGTTCTCTAAATCGAAAAACCCCACAATTTATTTATTCCAAAATCGTGCTGACTTATTATAACTATGACTAAATCCGAAAAGGACCAAATTACTTTCAATTCCCTGCCGAAACTACTTGAAAATGATACAAAGGTTAAAGTTGCTGGCGTTGATATCGATGGCATATTACGCGGCAAGTTGATATCAAAAGAAAAGTTTCTGAGTGTTGCAGAAAGTGGGTTTGGTTTCTGTTCGGTGATATTCGGCTGGGATATGCACGACCAAGTATATTCTAGCGTCTCAAAGATACACGTGAATGATAATGGCATGTCCGATATCTTGGCATACCCAGACCTCAATAGCTTTAGAAGAATACCATGGGAAAACAATGTACCTTTCTTTATTGTCAGCTTCTACGATCCAGTCCAGAAAACTCCATTTAGCGCGTGCCCAAGAGGTTTGTTGAGAGCCGCGACGAAGAACCTAAAAAATAATGGATTTAAAGCCTTAGCTGGAGGTTCGTCAATGATTATTCGCTTCTCATTACTCAACTGATGAAAAATAAATGCAGTGGAATATGAGTTTGCCAATTTTCGAGTACCGCAGGCGAATTCTAGTGGCATTGAAACTGGTCGTACTCACGCCTCGGTTGTGAAGTATCTACAAGATAATGCAGCGGCCTCCTTACCGCCTTTGACAGAAGGTAAATTTGGGTATAGCATAACCCGATCAGTACAAAACTCAGACTACTTTTATGACATATATAATAATTGTGAGAATTTCAACTGTGAAATTGAAAGCTGGCATTCAGAATCGGGTCCAGGAATATTCGAAGCTGCCATATCTTATGATGAAGCTCTGGAGTTGGCTGATAAGGCGAGCCTTTTCAAGTGAGTATCTCTTTGGAAACAAGGCCTATGGCCTTATGATGTTAAATTTTCCATTTAGGTATGTGGTAAAATCAGTGGCATCAAAATACGGTATTACACCGTGTTTTATGGCCAAGCCACGTTATGGTCTTCCAGGAAATAGTGGTCATATGCATGTTTCTCTTGTTGATCAAAATGGAAAGAATATATTTGCACGGGAAGAAATAGATAAAGACGCAGAGTATGAAGACATTGCGAATTTATCAGATCTCGGAAGGCATTTTCTCGCAGGTTTACTAGATGGACTTCCTGATATTATGCCAATGTTTGCACCAACAATAAACTCTTACAAGAGACTCGATGAGAGATATTG
Source organism: Oidium heveae (assembly GCA_003957845.1). Lineage (NCBI taxonomy): Eukaryota > Fungi > Ascomycota > Leotiomycetes > Helotiales > Erysiphaceae > Oidium > Oidium heveae. The sequence continues at coordinate 25,774 of QVIK01000503.1, forward strand.
GGCGCCAGCCACAGTTTCTTGGGGCTTAGAACATCGATTAGCCTCTATAAGAGTTATCGCACCGCCAATTTCCAAACCAGGGGCTACCAGATTTGAGATTCGTGTGCCTGGAGCTGATTCAAACCCATATCTTGTTCTATCGGCTATCATTTCGTTGGGATTGAGAGGTATTGAAAGAAAATTAAAGATCTCTCATCCACCACTTGCGAAAGGAAACAAGGCGGATGTAGATTCCCATAAATTAATTCAATTAGCCCGAAGTCTGAAGGAAGCAAACGCGCGTTTCATGAGACAGGAAAGTGTGGCAAGAGAGATTTTTGGTGATGAGTTTGTACAACATTTTGGCGGAACGAGGGAGCATGAAATTCAGTTATGGGAACAAACAGTAACTGATTGGTACGTTTTAGGCTTGATTACATGTCTCACTAATTAGCTGACTTCTTTTTTAGGGAGATACAACGCTATATTGAGACAGTGTGATGGGTGTTAGTATCCTTTCGAAGGTAAACTTGTTAAGATCTATTTTTTTTTTTTTAACTTATTTGATCCTCTAATTCTCTAGGCTGACAAATCATTAGATCTTAAATTTATTGCCAGTAGACTATATTTAGGATGATCATGACAAGATTTATCCTCTATGGATTAATTAGATCAACTGTATGATGCCCCAACTGCTGCAGATTACCTTATAATATAATTATAAAGTAAATTTACTCTCTCGTACTAGAAAAAAATTATGTTCAATTTTTTATATCTTTTTATCACTGTCTTTCTAATTTACCCCTTTTGTTTTGCCTATGTTTTGAATTTTATAAGTTTAATAAGGGATACTAAGTGAGAATAGTTTCAGGGTTGAATAAGGATTGGATATGTGTGGTATAAAATAGAGATATCGTAATATATATATGTTATATATATATATATTTGCGATGGACTCTATTCCATCAAGTCATAAATAGATATTTAATCTGAAATTCTAAGAATCTAAGAAATTAATGTATAATAAATAAGAAGTGCGTGGAGACTATTTACAAGCGAAGAGACAATATGTGATCATAAAACTTCCTCGTATTCCCAGAATCCTACCGAACCCACCTGAACAACTAAGAACCATCAATGCGAACCATCAACAGATGATGGTCTAACAACAGTTTAGTATCTTTTTTAAGTATATAATGATCTTCATCACTTTATACTGCTCTTTAAGTAGTAAAATATAAAAGGCTGAACTAACCATACTTGGCAGGGTCAGACATGGAATCTGAAATTCTCTCGCAATTGTGTATTGTGACGGCTGTTCAGCCGATGATAGTCCTGTAGCCTACGATAGCCATCGCAGGCTCTAATCAGCACAAAACGGAGAGTGTCGAAATAAACCGTAATATTGACTTATGTAAGGATGCTAATAATAGAGACAAGTGACCGTATTTTTACAAGGGTACTATGTTATGCAAGTATCCATGATCATGGGTACAGTATAAATGAATAGACTGAGCCACGTTTCAACTTGCCAATGCTAGTTTTAAGTATTCGTTAGCAGAGATAGATGTATGAGAGTTGTTAGAAGATTAACACTGAGAAAGGAACACGGAATATGTATATATATAACTTTCCTTTTCATTTAGATAGCTTTTTCTTCATAGAAAATTACAAACAACCATAACTCCTACATGTGCTCATTGCCATCTATAGTTAATCTGCGACATGTATTTCTCAAAACTGCGAAGGAACTCGTCTTCCCCCTGCAGGATTTTACTTATCAAATAAACGAGAAAAACCACAAAGTTTATTACTATCATTTCTTTGAAGGACCAACATTTCAACCAATTTGTTTGTATTGATAGTTTAAAATTAATGGGATCATATAAGTAAAAAACATATATATTTAATACATTTTTTTTTCAGCAAAAAAAATATGCATTTTTGGAGTAGAGGCGACAGACATATCAAAAAAAAAGTATGTCTTTTAAACACAAACATCATCTTCTCTGAAGGCCAGTGATTGTCATTTCTCAACCTTCATTTATCCTTATAAATTTGATATCATGGTACAGAAGTGTGGTTGCGATATTTTTTTTTCTAAAGTTTAAGAAGTCCTACACAATTTCAGTCATACACAAGTGCGTAAGGCTTCAAATCCCAAGATTGACTCTTCCCACTAATTGCTCTCCCTAATATCAATGCCTCATTTACACACTAATACATTTATCATCTCTTAAATTCTCGTTCAAAGACATACGTCTTATATAATTCTCATCAAAATCATTTTCCTTAGAAGAAATTGATTGATTCTTCAGCATTGGCAATTAGTATAGTTAAAGTTGGCGTTCTTTTATCTGTTCTGTAAGTATCTGGGGAGTTGCATCTTTCAAAAATCGTGCAACATTTTTTTTAAATTATCTTAAATTATAGTATCACAATACACAATATTCACTTGACCTCATGATATTACGATTTCTCGTAGGATACCTCCCGTGACACTTGAAGCCAACGGAATACTCACAATGGAATATTTCCATTCAAAGTTGTAGACGTCCTCATTAATATTATAGCAATCATATTTAGAGTAGCATACGGTTCGTGGTTCTGTAAGCGAACTCGAGCATAACTCTGTTTTCATGTCAGAAAGAGCCGTTTATGTGATGGCTTCGAGGCTATGTTGGGTGATAAACCGATCTCCATTTATATTCTTAAGACCGATCCTAACAGATGCCTCTTATTTGTATTGAAACGACCTGACAACAAATTTTATCACGTGCTATTTGGGAAAAATTAAATGTCATGTGTTTTAAGGTGGACTTTTGCAGATTTTAAATCTAAAGCCAAAAGCTTAAATCTGCAAGAATTCGTTATTTATCAAATTAGAAGAAGTATTTTATATCACAATTGAATGTTCATCAATCTACAAATTAAGTCAATGTGAGTGGTGAAGGGAATTAGAGTATTACAATCAAGTAACAATATCTTCAATTAGAGTTCCTCCACGTGACTTTGCTTTGACAAGCTGTTATATTCATTCACTCAAATATCGTAAGAACAGCTCGAATTTTGTCATTGCCACTTTTGATAAGACCCTCGAGACATGTGACTTTAATAATGACATGCCATTCTTCAATTCAAGATATCACTTTCTTCATTTATATTCTTAGATGAGTACAGTGTCAGATAGAGAGTTCATCATCTATTAATAAATTGAAGAAAAAAATACTTTTTTCATAGGGTATCTTGAGAGACCCTTAATTTTGGTACTACTGTTTGGGGCAATCCTAAATCAATTTCCATCTATCACTAAGGCTTTTCCTTTTTCAACAACGCCAACAACGCTAGCAACGCTAGCAATCTTGGAATACTGTTATCATTGAGAACTGGGCCGCCCGACTGATTTTTTGTTTCTAAAAGCCCTGTAATATGCTACACAATATCACAATGGGTTTTTTCAGACTTTAGAATTGATCCACTGAGGATGTACAGTGTGGGATACTGCCATATGGACGTACGATAGTATTTTACTCATTCAATGACTCCAATCTAAGAGTCAGCAAATATTGACACTTCTCACCCGTCTTAACTTAACCCTTCCGTCTTGTAGATAGAGCTATACTAGCTCGTTCTAGTTTCAATGGCTGTAGCCCCTTTGAGCTCTTCAACTAGAGCCTCACCATCGAACACAAATAACATACAGTCAACATGCTTGAATCACAAAAAATTCTCGACCCTTGGCAATATCAGTAATCCCGTCATTGCACCGCTTCCATTAAGTACGATGCAATCAGCACCTCTCGATCTGAGAAGCGTTGAAAGAAGAGGTCAACCTACTGCTAGTCGAGAATCGAGTAAGAAGTCTCGGCCACATCAACTACAGGAGGCACCAACTTATAGACCTTCTACGGAAGAATTTAAAGATCCTTTCTCATACATTAAAAGCATTGCACAAGAAGCTAGCCGCTATGGGATTTGCAAGATAATTCCACCAGATTCCTGGAAGCCAGATTTTGCAATTGACACGGAAGTATGCTACCTTTTTTGCTCAGATAGTTAATTTGCTCTCACAGCAAGTCTACTAATCACTACTTGGCTTGACCTCGTAGCAAGTTAGATTTATCACATGTTTATCTGCTAACTTTGACAGCACTTCCATTTTCGAACGCGAAAGCAAGAGCTTAACTCGGTAGAAGGAAGTAAGTTAATATCTATCCTGATATCTTCAATAAATTTGAGTTAACTTTCTCAAAAGGTACCCGAGCAAATCTTACGTACCTCGATCAGTTAGCCAAATATCACAAGCAACACGGTACAAACTTGAATCGATTTCCAAGTGTTGATAAGCGACCTCTCGATCTGTATAATCTAAAAAAGGCAGTTGAGGCAAGGGGAGGATTCAAAAAAGTATGTAAGCTTAAGAAATGGGCTGAAATTGGACGAGACCTTGGATACAGTGGCAAAATTATGTCCTCTTTGTCTACTTCACTAAAAAATTCTTACCATAAATGGCTACATCCATACGAGGAGTATTTACGGGTTGCGAAGCCAGGCGTACATCAGCAGCTAGAGTATGAATATGGAGGTCCGCTAACGCCATCACCCTCTCCCATGAAAAAGTCATATCAAGTTACACCATCACAAATGCGGTCTGATGGTCAAGTAATTTGCACTTCTAATGCTTTAAACGCCGCAAGAGATGAAAGCGAAAATGAACTCAAGACTGAAATGAACAAAGTATCTTCAGTTACGCTGGACAAACCTAACACATCTGGCTTTACCCCTGTTAACCAAGCAGGTTCCATCTCTACAAATTTTGTTCCTACTGCATCAGAGACTACTAATGGTATTCGAAGGGACCATAAGGGAATCAACGGCCTTACCCCTTCCAATAGAAGAACATCTAAAAATGTAACAACTTCGACGAAACACACTCCCGATTATAATCCGATACACCCTGGAGACGCAGCTTCTACAGTTACTTTTTCTACGTCTTCAAGCCCAACTTTGAAGCGTCAACATAGTATTGAGAGCTTTGACTCCCAAGATAAGAAGAATCGAAATGAAGACGGTAGCCGCCGAAGTAAACGGCTCAAAAAAAGTATGTTAAAAGTGCTCATGCAATACTTAAAATCCCATTATCAAATATCCAATGTGCTGTCTACAATAATCGTAGAGATTCCTGAAAAGTTATCAAAACTAAAAATTTGCATTAATGGTAGAGTTTCCCGCTAATTTTAGCCCTATTAGATGCTGCCCCAATGGTAGCTGGATCTCACATGACCATGTTCCGACCAGCCCCGCCAAGAGCCCTAGGAGGACAGGGATCTTCAAACTCCAGCGAGGTAAGGGTAATCTTAAAATATACCTAGCGAAAGCTTAACTTCATTTAGAGATGCGAACACTGTGGAAAAAATGAGAATATTGATAAGATTCTAATATGTGAATCATGCGAAAATGGTTATCATATATACTGCCTTGATCGGCAAGTTACATACAAGCCTGACTATGACTGGCACTGTCCAAGATGCTTAGTTGGAGATGGTCAATATGGCTTTGAGGAGGGTAGTATCTACTCCCTTAAGCAGTTTCAAGAAAAGGCAGCAGATTTTAAAGAAGACTATTTTCAGAATAAGATGCCATTTGATCCGGTACTAAACTGTCCAAGGCCTGTTACTGAGGATGACATTGAACGAGAATTCTGGAGACTTGTAACTAGCCTAGAAGAAACGGTTGAAGTTGAGTACGGGGCAGATATCCATTCTACAATACATGGAAGTGGCTTTCCCACTATGGAAAAAAATCCACACGATCCTTATGCAACTGATCCCTGGAACCTTAACATAATGCCATTACATACTGATTCTTTGTTCCGACATATAAAATCAGATATTTCAGGTATGACGGTTCCATGGCTATATGTTGGTATGATTTTCTCGACTTTCTGCTGGCATAATGAAGATCATTATACATACTCTGCCAATTATCAACATTTTGGCTCAACGAAAACATGGTATGCAATTCCCGGAGGAGATGCAGAGAGTTTTGAGCAGGCAATGCGCCAGGCTGTTCCAGAGCTTTTCGAAACCCAACCTGATCTCCTCTTTCAACTTGTTACTCTACTTACTCCAGAACAATTGAAAAAGGCAGGTGTGAGTGTATATGCTCTTGATCAAAGAGCCGGTCAATTTGTTATTACCTTTCCTCAAGCTTATCATGCTGGCTTTAATCATGGCTTTAATTTCAATGAAGCCGTAAACTTTGCTCCATATGACTGGGAACCATTTGGAGACGCTGGGGTCGAAAGATTACAACAATTTCGGAGACAGCCATGTTTTTCTCATGATGAACTTCTATGGACTGCAGCTGAGGGTATATTAGGAGAAGTAATTGGTAATGAACGAGCGACTATTGAGACTGCTAAATGGTTAGCACCAGCACTTAAAAGACTACGAGATCGTGAAATTACTCAAAGAAAAACATTTTTAAAAAATCAGAAATCATTAAATACCTCAAAAAACTTAACCGATCATATGATGAGCGAGGATTCAAATTGCCAAATTAAAATTATTATTGATGAAGAGGATGTTCCCGAGGAGGAGTATCAGTGTGTTTACTGCAAGGCCTATTGTTATCTTTCAAGGTTAAAGTGTAAGCAAAGTGGCAAGGTCCTTTGTTTACTTCACGCAGGTAGTTACGAATGCTGTGATAATCATGAGCAGCTGCTTCATGCTGGTAATAACCATACTCTTCATTATCGTCGTGCGACGGAAAATATTGAAGCTATGCTCCAAAAAGTTTCCAGCAAGGCTAGCATTCCTGATTTATGGGAAGAGAAATTTTCGTCTATTCTCGAAGAGAATGCAAGGCCATCTCTTAAAGTCTTACGATCGCTATTAAATGAAGGCGAACTAATTCCTTACGAATTAAAATCGCTTCCTGATTTGAAGGCATTTATCGAACGCTGTGAAGAATGGGTTGTTGAAGCCTCTAAATTTACAGTAAGTAATTGTCAAAATCGTTCTAAAAATGAACGAGCTTTGAAAAGCGCCAGCAAAACTGTCATTGATCTTGAAGAACATGACCAAGATTTTAAAAATTTAGAGAAAATATTTAAGCTGATAGAACAGTCTAAAAAAATCGGGTTTGAATGTCCCGAAACAATACTATGGGGATTTGAGTCATTTATAGACGTTAACAGGCGAAAAAATATATAATTTAATCAGCCCATCTCATTGAAAAAGAAAGTTAAGTTTTTGAAAGGATCCACAGTACTTTAGTTGAAAATGTTGTTTTGATGAAATTTTGAGCGGAATAGGAACTTTAGTATTTGAAAAATAGTAAAGACGATACAAAAATATTTCAACTGATTGTATGATTGACATGCTTTTGAGAAGCAAACTGAATCGATTTTACTATTCTTACTCAAAGAATAGGGCTACAGGGGAACAAAAACAGAATTATTTTCTATTTTTAGCATCCTCTATGAGCTTAAAATTTATCTTCGGAGTCAACATAATAAAGTAACAATTAGCTATGGAGATATCGTTCACAGGAACGTCCGAAGATAATTTAGCTTCTGTTATGGTGATTATAAATTAAACTAAGTAAGCCCTTTCCTTAATCATGAAATCTCGCAATTTTGAGATATTCCAGAACTAAATTCTCTGCTAAGAACAGATCTGATCACCAATATCTGAGTGCTAGCGATGTCAGCATACGATCGAAATCCGGACAAGAACATATTATGGAGATATAGATGGATATATGAACCTCATAAGACTCTGGCGTCTTGGCCCCGCCTGATAAGAATTTTTAATCTTTTTATGAGATTTTTCTTCCCGCACAGGTAGAATCTATATTATTTGGTTTTTTATATTTATTCACTTGTTGGGTGGAAGGTCTCAAGAAAAAAGCAAGTATTACTCTACGGATAAAACGTGATCAAATAGTTGTCTATCATGGATCTATGTATCAATGATATTAGGCTTACAACAAAGAGCGATAGCAACATGTTCAAAGGTTTATAGCCTAGGCAAGTGATCCCCATATATTCAATAGACCGAGTAATTTAGTAAAAGGGCGCACCCTAAAGTAATAGAATTTCTGGACACGTTCATTATGCGAGCCCGTCTTATCGGCAACTCATAGTAAAGACATTTTTGAGAGTCAAATCTCATTGATATGGACATAAGTACGACTCCCTTCATCGATAAAATACCATAATACCAGACAAAGATTGCTCTCGCAATCAATACTCAGACAGTTTGCGTAATTTCACAGGCTTTAAAGAGAAAAATTATAACCTATCGAAAATAACGTACTTGATCTGGCTCATGCCTAACTCAAGCAATGAGATATCAACACCAACTCCAACAGCACTTTGTTTTAAGCAGCTTCAATAGACAATGACAGAACAATCATTTGAATTTTTGAGCAAACTCTGCAAAATGCAGGTCTAATCTAACTACAATATTGCGTTGTTGGCCATTTCTCGAGCCCGTGGATGAAAGAGAGGCTGGCTGAGGCCTTATCAAATATCCAATTTTCGCTTAAAAAGTCTTCCTACTCTAGATTCAATCCAAGCTGTTATTGATAAGCAATCTTATGGGAACTGCAAACATTGATTCGCACTTGAGGTGTTGTTGATTGAGGGATAATCATAGGCTTCACCTCAGCAGCTTTTCATACATATACTCATAAATTAATAAATTGATAATCACTGATCACGGATTGAATGAAAATTTCATGACCATCCATTTTTTAAACGGTTTTATTGATTTTATAGAGCTTTATAGAAGGTACTTTGTTCCTTAGATAGTGAATGGCCAATCACAGACTACTTTATGGCCAAAGAAGTATCTAGTCTAATTTATAATTGCTTATCGTGTAAAACTTCTTTGGCTCATGACAGGTGTTGTATATAGCTGCCTATACAATTAATTGTAGGTATAATACATTATATTTGCGTCCAAGATTTTTTTTGCTATATGTGCAAAAGAATCAAAAATAAACCCTCCTGATAACTAAAAACTCCAGATCAAATTTAAATATTATGTACTAAACTGAAAAAAAAATCCATTTGTCGATTGATGTATATCATAGTCTCATACTTCATTTTGCAGTCGTCCTGTGCTTGCACGTACAAATCCACCTGGCAACCTTATTTTCTTGTATTCCAAGATAATTAAAAATACATGTATCTCGTAAAAATCGTTCGTAAAAATTCTCTAGCTCATAGTGCCATATCTGTGACCACCATTCTGTACACGCTTACTGTAGATGCCTGGAGCCCGAGAAGCTGTGACCCGACCTGCTATAGATTTTTCGCGTCGATCGTAGTAGACAAACAGAACATAAAAAGCGTGAATAACCCCAGGGAAAAAGCTACAATAAAACCCAAAGATTACTTAGTTTGAGCTTCAATTTTTTAAAAAATCTATTTTTGATGTTGGGATTAGGATTGGGGAAGCAGGATGTGAGAGAGAGGAAGTGTCAAAAAAAAATATAAAATAAAAATAAAATAAAAGTAGAATATTTGTTACCCAAGCAACGTTAGAAGGATATTTATCAGTAAATCCGCACCGCATCCAGCTACTGGGAACACACCTAATGGTGGAAAGATGAGTGTTAAAATGATCAAAATTAACGCACTAGCGAGTCCCATGTTGCTAGTAATCTGATAATCTCGCTGATTCCGTGGTCTAATTCTTTTTTTTACTTCTGGATAAATCTTCACCTTTAATGAATTCTTTCTTTCTTTTATAGGGGGGGAAAAAAAATAAATAAATAAATAAAATAAAGGATTAAAATAAAAAAAAATGATTTCCTTAGCTTCTTTCGTTTGCATCTTCTTCTACTCCCATTTTTACCTACTTTTCAAACAAGCCCCGCATCTGTACTTGCATAATTAAGGGAAAGGAACTTTTTTTAATCCGATCTCCCTTTCCTTCCCCCCCCTTTTTTTTTTTTTTTTAAGGTCCATTAAAGGTGAAGTGGCGGCCGGGGCGGGACTATTACCGACTTTCCCACACCCTTCCCCTGCTATTAATAAATATATTGGTCAAATACGATGTAAACGAGAGCGAGTAACATCATTTTTTTTAATCCAATTTGGACTAGTGCCCAACATTTTTTCCAACATGATGTATCTGAAGCATCGAAATATTTGATGGCGTAGGGGATATATATATATATATAAAATTTCCTCCAATTTTTTTTAATTGAAAGTAATTATTAAAAAAATTAATAAAATAGTACTTCAATTACTGGTCTAAATAAAAAGAATTTGAAAAATAAGTTCTTAAGATCTATTCCACGAGATTTTCATTCCACCTTTTTTATTTTGATAGGATTCAATTTGATTTATATTCTCAAAAGAATATCCAGAAAATCTTTGAATTAAAATAGGGCCATTCAGAGTTGGATTTTTGGGCGAATAAATACATATATATTGCAAAATTGTATTTTACGATTTTCGTCAACCTGCAGGAATTACTCAGCAAAAACCACATCAAAAATTTCAGAATGACTTCTTATCTAGACTTCCATTGTATTACCACCATCAATATTTATTCAATATTATTTCAAAAATTTTAGAGAGCTATCGCATTAATCATGATATCTTATAATTATTTATTTTTTTTTTTTTTTGTGAGAAAGAACGTTGAGAAATAGCATTACAGGCTCTCAGAGATGAAAATGGTTATTTAAGAAAAAACAGAGCTTTTTCTAATGTGTCGTTGCTACTTTAATATATTCCTTTTTATCGCTGTGAAAATTCACTAAATTAGATATTTGATAATTTAGTAATTATATTAAATATTAGATTGTAATTATAGACGGAATGATCGTGATATCGGGCTTCGAAATGACGATGCTGAATTTTTGGTGGTGGTTGGTGGTGGTGTTTTTTTTTTTTTTCGTTTATTTGCCGAGTAATCCCTACGGGGAACGAGAAAGTAATATACAACTTTACCATCATAAAACTTTTATTCGATCACTGACTGATTCCAACTCTGAACAGCCCTAAAATGCACATAGAGATAGGAAATAATTTTTATATTAAAAAAGCCCCCCTTTTTTTTTTAAAAAAAAAAAAAAATGATGATGCTCCCTAGTCTTGTTAGTACAAGATAAGAAGTCGATTATCATTATTATTTTTTTGGGGAAGGGGGGGTTGGGGTTTCCTCTTCTTTTTCATCATTATGAAAATATTTAGTAGGGGTGATCAAACCCATCTATCTGAAAAGTTGTACTCTACTTTTGCATACAGCCCCGTTTTTGGCACCCGTGTAACACGTGAATTTCATGCATGATTTATATCATCTTATTGTCACAGGCTATAGCCTTGCACCACCTAGTCAATAGCCTAGGCATAAAATAGACATGCTCAGGGATATCATGATTATTTACTAAGACAAACTTTCATAAAATCTTCAGGGGGTAGGATGGATCCCCAGCCACAGAACCCTAGCTAATATTATGTCATAAAAAAAAAGACTAACGGAAACACCATACCCGTGCGTTCACACACCCTTCGCTAGTCGCTTAGGGTGTGCGGAATCAAAAAGCACTATCAAATTATCCTTAAACATAACATTATACCTAACAACATATCATCCACGACTCCAAGTAACTTTAATTCTCAAAATCAGCACCCTTAATCTTCCCTAAAATGCCTCAAATTAGAAAGAAGCACTTAGCCATCACTCCAGATGAGAAATCACGTCTAGAAATGGCCGTAAGCTGGATCATAGATCCAGAAGCTTCTGACCCTCACACTGGAAAATCTCCTACTGCTACACAGGCATGCCGTATCTATCACCTAGACGAAGCTCGCTTTCGAAATCTGATTCACAAGAGGGCTCATAGACAACGGAATCAGCCCTCGAGTGAGTTTGGGATGTCATCAGAAAGGGGTGGCAGCAATAGGATCCTTAGCCCTGCTCAAGAGAAAGTGATTTGCGATTATATCACTAAGTTTTCGACGAAGGGAGAGCTAGGGGCCACCAGAGAGCTCATTTATAGTGCTGTATGTTCTCTTTTAGCCAAGGAATCACCGCCTAGGGAACCCC
>QVIK01000504.1:0-37769 GCA_003957845.1 Oidium heveae
GAAGAACAACCACAATAACCTTACACATTACGAATCTTGCAATACGCACGAGGTTCTGTAATCTTAGGTAAAGTGGTAAACCGACAATACGTGCGTGACATTTAAGTGAAAGTGTTTTATCAAAGTAGACCCCGAGCCACCTGATGTATGGGAGGGTGTGGTTTTCAAAAACTGTTATACTTCCGTAGATAACAGATGAAGTCTTTCCCGGGTCTTTATCTTTTTCGTTGGCGGGGAAAGTGTTGGATCTTGGATTTTGCTGGGTCAAATACTATATCTCCAGCTTGGCCCAAATCGATAGCTTCACCTAGCAAATAGAAGAGAGTGTTACCATTTTCAGCTATGGTAAAGGAGAAATAGAGGGACAAAATTTGTATTTTTTTGGCAGTATAATACACACGTTATTTGGAAAAAATCGAGATTGTGAAGTTGGAATGATATATTTTTGGTTTCATGTCAGACCTATCTGTATTATAAAATTAAATTTTTGTTTTATTTTTTCCTTCAAATACTCTTAAATAGTCAAACACATCATTACTGCATACTCATTATCCCCAAATTTTACCTCCATATTCCAATTACCCTTGTCATACTCAATATACACAAACTAGTGATTTTTCAGACGGAAAAAAAAATACACTCACTGCTAGAAAATTGCATCTACTTTCAGGGATTTAGTGAAAGATTGATAATTAAAAATAGGATCCTTTTTGTCAAAAATTTCATTTAGTTTGGCTTTCTAATTTTTAAATCACACGTTTTTTTAACGCGTAATTTTGGTTGGTTCAGGTGGAGAAGAAAAAACACACGTAGAGATCGAATACTCCTTCCTAAATCCTAATACAAAGAATCATAATATATTTAAAGATATTTATGTAGATTTTTTATCTCTTTATGAAGGTCATCACTCCACTTCTCAATTGCTTTTATACATTGAGTAGCCATAAATTCATTATTTTGCAGAGATCGTTTTTTTTGTTGTTCACGTTTCTCGGCTGCAATCAGATCAAGATCTATTTGATGAGCTTTTCGTTTTTTTTCATCTTCCCGTCGGTGCCGCACTTTATCAGCAAGGTATTTAAGACTATGCCCAAGAAGTTGTGTCTCTTGCGGAAGATTGTTGGCATCTACAGGTGGGACGGTGTAGAAGATGACTCGTCCGAACTCATCTTGATGAAATTGAGACCTGATATCCGCCGGAATCGCCAAATTAGCAGAGTCCGGTAATGTGTAGACTTCTATAGATCTAGGTGTATTATATAGATTTGGATGAGAGCTTGGCAGTGGTGATGAGATTGGGTTAGGATTATTATTTATGACACTCTTTGGATTGAAAGTGCTTGTAGGTTTTGGAAGCTGAGATATAGGTGTTGCAATCGAGGAATATTGTCCATAAGTACTTTGGGATTGAAAGAGTGGTGTTTTTGGAGGTGCTATGTGACTTATTGATGCAGGGGGTGCGAAAGGATTTAATTGAGTCACTGGCGTAGATGATAGAGTTGATCGGACTGGGGTAGGCTGATTAATGTAGTGAGTTTGGCTATTAGATTGATTATTTGATGGCGGTGGGATAGATACAATTTTGGGAAGCCCAGATATTGGGGCATCTCCTTGTTGCGGTCGGTCAGTAGGAATAGTAGGCCGACCAGTTTCGGGTGGAGGTGGAGATGGCGTTGGCTCTGGAGGAGGAGATTCCTATTTTGATAAAATTTAGTAAAAAAAACTTTATGGATCATACAAATTTGATACTAACATTTGGCCCTCGGGGTCTCTTATGAACCGCTCCAACTATTGGGGGTGCATTTAATACACCCCATGTGGGTTTCGGTAGAGGATCATTTTCTTTAGCATCTTCTCGAAGTAAGTGTTTGATAGGACTAGGAACCTTCTTCATCTTCTTTGGTACAGCAAATAAATCCATCTCATAATCTTTTTCTCTAACTTCATCGGGAACACAACTAGCCCACGTTTTAATTTTATTTAATCTAAATTTCTCTTCGTTATATCGAGCTTCACAAACATATACTTCCTTGTCCGGTGGGAATCCTCGGGGTCGTCCCTTGTTAAATCTTGTAAAGAACATAACAAAGCATCGGTCAACAACTTCCTCGATCTTGTGATCTCGATACTGTCCAGTCTTTACAACCTCGCTTTCATAGAAATGCTTTTCGTAATTATGTACCGTTTGTTCGGGGCGGTAATACCAACAAGCATTTATCCACTTTTGTCCATCGGGATCCTGCCATGTTCGATAAATCTGAGCGACTATAGGCTTAGTGACATCATTTGCATTGTTCAAATGAACCCAATCACCAACTTTCCAGATTTCGCCATTGTAAGATATTTCAGGTACCGGAAGTCGCCCGTCTTCATCGACAAAGTCACTGTCTGGTTTTTGTTTTTCAAATTCAGTAATTAATCGCGCTTCTTGCTGTAAATCAACCGCATCTACATAAACTTGGCTATCCTCACGATTATATGTTTTAGCATTTTCAAACATCAAATCTAAGTCTTTCAATACCTGATCGATAGATAGGTATTTTTTCCTTTTTACTTTTTTCTTTATTAAATCTAAAGCAATGGGCTGCTTAATTTCTTGATAATATTCGGGCATCTGGGCCTTATCGGGAAGCCTCTCAAATGGAAGAATTTTAAGATCGCCATTCGGATTCTTGAATTTCCTCAATCCTTTCAGTAAAGAAATAATCCGGGCTTCCATAGGCGTATGCACTTTTGGTGGCCGTCCACGTTTCTTTTGATATTCTTGGTCATCTCGATTTCCATCATCGGCCTTAATACCCTTAATTGCTGTAGAAGTTCGTCGAACCTTTCTTCGACCGCGTCGTATACGTTCATCATCGGTCTCATCATCATCTTCTTCGTCTTCATCTTCCTCTTCCTCCTCTTCATCTGGCTCATCGTCTGGCTCGTCATCTGGTTCTTCATCCATTGGATCAGGAAGGGGAGAGTCCTCAACTTCTGGAATTTCGCCGAGATAAGGAATCTCGGCATCTTCAGGGTTGATGGATTTAGAGTCAATGAGTTTCTTTAATTCCTCAACAAATAACTCCCGCAACTTGACAGAGTCCGCATAGACTAGAGCCGAGGGGCGATTATAGACTTGTGCATTATGTGAAATTAATGCAAAATCTCGCACAAAGCTTTTAAAATTCTGGTATTGTTTCTTTACAACCTTCCCCTATTTATTATTCAGTAAAAAATATTTACTGGTGTAGATGTAAAATGCGTACCCGAATTGTGCTAAAAGCCATTGGCTCTTTTATGATGTCAAAATATTCCGGAAGAATCCTCTTATTGACCAAACGCTGAAAGTCTCTTGAAACATCGTGGCCACTGAGTATTTGTTAGTTAAGTTTAATGCGAATTACTATGTCTAAAGCGTACTCTGGATCGCGATAATTTGTTAAACGAAATAGAATGCCAATTATTATTTCATATTCTCTTTTCGTCAGGCCGGACTTTATCGGCGTTGGCTGAGACACCAAATTGACTGAAGGCGCATTGCCATTAATATTTCCAGGGAGAGAGTTTACGGGATTCAAGTTATCTTCCACTTTAGAGTCTACAGATGTATTTGGATGTGGCAAATCCATGGAAAAGGTCTTCAAAATTAAATTTTGCCTTACACCTTCGATTTGCTGAGTGACGAACTTTGTACGGCAATGAGCTAGTGCAATTGTACTGTTACAAGCACGATTGCTAGTGTATTTTGTGTAGGTGTTGGTGCTGATGGATGATTATACATAAAATCCAACGTTTGCACCGCGCGTTATCGTTATTGTTGGGGTATCTCAACAAATCCTTGATATTACGATATTAGTCGTCGGATGATGGTTCCTCTTGCAACAGCCCAATGGAAAAATGCCTACAAAATACGATGGTTGGTTAGATAAAATGATGGATTGTGAGAAAATATCAAGGATTATTTATGGATCCGCTAAACCCTATATGGGCTAATCAACTCACTATACAGTGTAGCCGCTTTCAGCTAGATATTGTGGACAAGTTTTCACATACCTGGTAACGTTCTAGACAAGCAACTGGAACACATTGCCAAGACCACTTTAATTTCATAACACTCTGTACTATATTCAAAGTTTCTCATTATCACGACTTGCAGTCAAAATTCCCAAGAATACAAAACAGCTTATCTCATAGACAACTTCGTAAAATACTAATATTCTGGAGCGCTGCAGTGGCATACAATGTTCCTAGAAGTACCGTGTATGGCAAGTGCTTTGGAAAGCAGTGTAAAGGCGATTGTGTGCCTAACTCGAGGAAGCCAACTACAACTAGGGAGGTAGTGAGTGACATTAAACAATTTTTTTTGGTCTCAGAGACATAGAATTTTTACCAATAGCTTGTGGATGTGTTAGGTAAGACCGATGCGCTTCTCCATGAGCGCGGCCAACTTCCTGTTAGATCGATTGAAGGTAAACACTTTGTAAAACGCCATCAAGAAAATGCAATTAAATTCAATGGAAATTGGGAATATAGAAGCATCGGGGTTGAGGGTCTCATGATTATAAAATCAGTGGAGGCTCTTGAGAGAGTATCCAAATGTGCTGTAATAATATCCCACAAGCTCGTGTAGGCACCAAAAGAGATAGCAGAGCTTGGCTTAGCAACTGAGGCTGCATCACGTCATGAAACACAAAAAAAAAAGCCAATATAGCATCAAGGTATACCTACAGTAGAAGAGGGCCAGGGAAGGGGGTTGAAAGCAAGTAAGAAGATACATCAGTCGGAAGAAATTGACGAACATATCAAAGGCAAAAGACGCTGTAAAATCTGCTGGGAGACTGGTCATAGTTCACGAAAACGTGATACTGTCAAGAAAAATTCCGCCGAACACGGTTAAATACTTTGTTTGGCTAAAATCTGCACTGTGTCATCTTGAACCGTTGGTAATAGCTGTGACTTACAAAGTGGTTTGTCAAGACAGGGAGTCCAATCGCGTGTCTAGTACGTTACCGGTAAAACACCTTTCAATACGATAATAAGGGTTTGCCTAAGTCGACTTCCATTACAAGGATAGCCAAGCTCAATCTTTGTAACTCTCTTTGCATAACTTCTTGTACGAAGAGGCGCGAATCGCATTAGATAGTACGTGTATATTTATTACTACCGTAGGTTATGTCGAATTTAGGATATGGCAAAGCTTGAACTGCACATACAGTTGTTTCGTATTTTTGCTTTCGGACCTGATTAATAATTTAACTATGAAAGTATGTGGAAAATTCAATATAAAATTACTTCGAAAAAGATATGCCAGTACTTTGATACCAGATCTTGATTCTTTAAATGGTCATGCACTAGCGATATAATCCTGTTTCGATATATCCACTTCTCAAAACGGTGACTCTAGATACAAAAAACATGTCAAGACAGCCTGACGCGGTGCGCGTAATCTTGTACACAAAATTATGCAAATTTTGACTAGAGAGTTATAAGGATTAGGCTTTCATATCCTTGTGATGTAAGTCGACTTAGACAAACCCGATAATAATCGTCACCCTGTCAATTAAAAGTGGATTTCATAGGCTATATAACCTTTTGCCAGGCGAATAGACTTTATGTTCACCTATTTTAATGTCATAAGCGAATAGTTCATGCTAAGACTCAAAATTCTTATGGCAAAATGGGCTAATGATACCACCCCCCCTCTTGGATTCCCACCCCCTCTAACTGCTTCTAGTAGCTAAGGGACTCCTGGCGTAGCCACCCCAACACAAAGCCAAACATAGTAGGCGATGAATTCTTGAATTGATAACCACGAGCCTAAATGCGTCTTAGTGTCAAATTTTATGTCTCTAGTTATTATCGCCCAATTGTTTCTTTGCTACAGGATTATTTACTCAAAAGTTAATTGTTTTCGAAAAGATAAATATTACTTCACCTAATTTTCGATTAAATATCGCGTTTCCCATTCACAAATATACTTTCAAATACCTTTAAGTCAACATTATTAAATTCTTAAATGTCTTCTTATTTTTCTCAATCTCATGCTGAAGCAATAGCTACTGCCCAAAACAACGCCAATCTCGGCTCCATGCGTGTATCTGGAGTGGCATCTAATGCACCTCAACCTCGTAATAGTCATGGTACACTCTCTCTCTCTCTTCCCCACCCCAGGGAGTCTTCAATAGCTTAGCAGAGCTCAAATAATATGCTCAAGACCACAGTAAACTTGCAGGTTGGGCGATCATGGGAGAAAAAGGCTCAGAAAAAACGACAAGGTCGTTATATAAAGTATTTAGTCTGCAAACATTTTGGAAAGATTGATGAGAGATCTAAACATGAGGGGGAGCTAAGATAGTAGACAGAACAACCCAAAGAACTGACTGTTATGTAAAGCTAAAAGTTAGAGAGCTGGCGAATGGCCTTTGGTCTCTACGCTACATGGAAGGAAAGACCCAACATAATCATGAAGTCAAGAATTCATCATCGTAATTTGAGCACCCCGTCTGTTATCCTTGTAAAAGTTTAAAATAATACTTATGAATATTATGAAATACATGGTACGAGAAAATTATGAAGTGCGCTGAATTTCAATTCTTATGTGCATAAACCCAACAACACAATTCCAACAACCGATTACGCATCAAGATAACATCTCTCTACAGTTAATAAGATCTTGGATAATTTATATAATTATATGTTTTCTATGATTTTAGCACAGGAATGCATATTTGAGAATGATTGTATAAAAATATCGACTGAAAATTCTCTTTAATCTATTGCTACTACCAATGAGTCATGTTTGACCTATATTTTTGTGCAGTTATTAAACGAATCGCGAAAGATCAACAGACGGAAAAATATTATCATCATTACAAGTGGTAAGGGATGTCTGAATACTATGAAAATAAAATCTTTTTGTGAATCTAGAAGCTTCCAGATTGGGGTTCTCTATGATTTATTCCCTACCCTCAAACTTCTTGATTCTTTCGCGAAAAAATATTGAATATCTGGGGTAATACTGGAAGGTTTTAGAATGTTTGAGACTGTTTGAGACTGTGCGAAATTGTGTCACTTTCTGCTCTCTCTCCTTCATCCACCTTGTCATCATCTTTCATGTCTTAATCACTGTCCTCCAAGTCTACAGGCCTTGTCTCTATGAGTATACGTTATTTTATATCTAGAAGAGACTAGTATATCACTTGCACTGAACGCCTTCTCATGCAATCATTCTACTTCCACGTGATATCTCTGACCAGCAACTAAGGCCTGGCGTTCAATTAATATCTTGATGCCCATTTCCTCAAGATCTTTTTGTTTTTTCAGGACATTTCTATAACCAATAATGAGCGGATGAGATGAGCAACAATTGGTTAAAGTGCATTTTGGAGCTCTTTTAATCTGCTCTTCCTAACAATTTCCAGCTTCTGCTGTCCATTACCCCGTGAAAACAACGAATGGTCGATTTATTTCTCTACAAGATGAAACTTTTTTGAAGCTATTTTGATTTTTTTCCTTTTTTCCTGGAATATTTTTTTCCGTATTATACGACGTTCTTTAATGACACATTAAGCTCCACCTTCAACTAAAGTCTTTCTACGATTAAAAAATTGCTTTTAAGCTATAATCGCACTATTACTGTAGTTGTTTACGTCGTATGACTGAAGGCTACGTCGAGCAACAAGAGTACAAGTGGCTGCTAGTAAATCTTTCGCTTGTTTTTAGGGATGGCGAAATAAGGGGTTCCACAGAGCGTGACTCTCATTCTTTCAATCCCTTTTATACGGCTAAGCACTCAGTAGGGGCATATGATGTATGATCCGTCAATACTTTTTGTGGAGGTGGGCGGAGATGAGTAAAAGTACTCCAACATGCTAGGCAAAAGGTTTTTGATTTTCGTTTTACTTGTACCACCTCTCCCATACTCCTTGGATTTAACAGCTACATTAGTGAAGCTAAGAAGGAAAATTTCGGAGTTTTAAAAGAATCTTATATTACTTGATATAAATGTTTTGCTCGTATCACTGGTAAGTCCCGGAATAATGACTAGATATCATACTCGGATTCTCGGAAGCGCATGATATCCTAAATTGCTTTTTACTGATACTCTCTCCATTTTTGGAGGCTTTCAACATCGATAGTATAGAGAAGATGAGTTTTGTCAGACGGGAGAGCAACGGGATAAATACGGTCGATCTTAGTAACCTTTATAAATCCTCGCTCAAGGTGGGATACATGGCCATCGAGGATTAAGATAAACCAAGTTTATTCTAAACCATAGTCATTAAAATCAATAAAAGTCTTTCGCTAAGCGAGAGTAACATTGCTGTCTATATATATATATATATATATATATATTGTCTCAGAAAGCTGGATAAGTTCGAAACCGGTCACTTCATTGCTAAACCAATATTCCAGGATCGTGTTTGCCGGGATTATAACATTTGCGGACGTAGGCGCGAAACCATCTAATCGTATGGTTTCGACGACTGTGAGAGAGAGCCGGCTTTCTGGAATATCAACATACATATCATCTATTCCAGCCAGTGTAGAAATCTCCCGTCCTCCCGGACAAGCAGGACGAGGATCCTTCTCGTCGATACTATGTAGTCTTTGAGCTGCCTCGTAATTCTCAAGCTCGATAATACTTGAATACTTCTACGTAAAGACATACTCGCCTTTAAATAATCTCTTCAGGTAGACAAGTGAGTGTGTTTCAACCCAAGTTCTTGCAATAGGCTTTGATTCTATCACGTAAAGCTCAGAAGTTGATTTGATCCAACTTGTAAGTAAGGAATCAAATACAGGAAGCTGTCTCTTTTTATTAAAAATGGTCCATAGCGTTGCGCATCATCCTCTTTGTTGCACCCATTCCAACTCGAATCGTTTGTCGTGTGATTTACATAGTCATTGTAGCTTGCTCTTCCTTATCTAACGTACATGACCGGTTACGAGGATTAGACACCGCCAGTCCACTACTATTATTCTAAAGCTCACATCAAATTTTCTGTTAAAAACGTTTAAATTCGATAGAATTAACAATACTTTGGATGCATAGAGTCACAGTTCTTGTCTCTCTTATAGCTTTACTTTTTAGCTAGTTAAGAGCTGCTGTATATTTAAGTTTGAAAGGCATTTTTTCATTGAGCATACCATTTTACGGTCAAAATGAATTTGGAGAGCAACTTTTATTTGATTACTATGACCGCGTCGGTGTTCAAGATATATCATGGACACAATTGTAAATGCGGCAAAGTAGTAAGAAAACAGCCAAGCTCTTCTTGGAGAGAACTTAAGAACGTACTAATTGGATAAAAGAGAGAAGAATTGAGCATATAACTAGGGAATCATAAAATCTTTCGAACCTAATTTTGTTGATTAAATGAAGATACGATGTGATCGAACACTGCAAATTCAACGTACCTCATAATTTATGCGCTCACTACCGGGCCCCTTCCCCATAGTGAAGTTCACTTAAACCCATTTTTATTACTGAATCATCAAATGAATCCGGGTCTGTCCGCTCTAATAGACTGTGTGTTTCACTTAGCTACTTACTGCTTAGTTTATACTTAAAAAAAAATGCGTGCATGTATGTATGTATGTATGTATGTATATAATCTATTATCCATCTATCATCAATCATAAAAATAAATGACAACATGGAGACAAAAATTAGAAACATCATAACATTTTATTCATTATCATCATCGTCATTTTCATCATCATTCATTATCACTGCCACGGTTGTTTTTTTCTTTCCTATTGTCATCGAATGACCATTGAACATTCCATCACTAAGGTTTTTGAACTGGTTTGTCCTATTCTTTATTCCCTGACTGATCCAAATCATACAAGAAAAATAAATAGATAAGGGATAAAAAGTTTTCTGCTAGAACGAAATTTTTGACTCGTTTTCTGTGAACGGAAAGAGTTCTATATTAGCGGCTGAATAATTTAATCATGATTTTGAGGTACCTTAGTCTATTATGGAAGCTATGGATTAAAGATGTCTAATCCGCTTCAATTTCGAGATAAAGCGATATTGGTCTTTTATTCATAAAGCTTTCGCTTTGTAGAGATCTACTGTAAACTTGAGGTTCCAGTGTATCTAAACACATAAATCCTGTGCTACATTTTTGATCAACTTCCCAGTAGTAAAATCGGATTTTCGCTCGGAGTTTTTGTAGCTAGGTGAATAGTTTTGGTACTACAGTCAAAAATTTCGGTTGATAAAACATTTATTTGTCTATATTTTATCAACAATATCTTCAGCCAGAATGAAACCGAATGATTTATCCAAGACTTTATTTTGGTCTAAATTAATTAGTTCTAGACAAAAGAAGAAAATACCGGTGTGTTGTTAAGTAATGTCAAAAAAATACTGAATATAGAGTTTTTCAAAGCTCTTACTTATTATTGAATGGGTTAAATTAGTGATAGAAATTTCAGCTGAAAATTTTTTTACCCTTCATTTGATAGGAAATTTTCTGAGGGGTGATATTTCTTTTGCTGTTCTTATCATTAATTTTGGGTTGTTGGAAGTTGAACCTCCTACGTAAATGTTTTGCCTGAGCCGAAGAGAAGGCGTATCTCGGATTTTATTGACAGTTATAGAGATACTACCGTGGCATGCTTAAAAGTATTGAATTTTGATGTAGAATCCTGGCCATACAAGGTTAAATACCGTGCTAGGAATGAATTTTTCTACAGTAATATATGGACATCTCTTTTGTTTCAAATGCTCGTTGTCTCATAATCATAGATCTAAGTTAAGCTGAGTAATATTTCTCATGCAAAATAAAAGTCGGGACCGGTTGATGTACTGACTTCCTACCGATGTAAAGTGTATAACTAAGTTTTACCTTAAGCCACATTTTTCTCGGTAGATTAATTTATTTCGAATTTATGCCAATTTAAGAGGAGTTAAGGATCACAATTCACTCGAAATTTAATTGCCTAGAGTAGCTGATTTATGTAAGCACAACGCTTCTTGAAAGCTAAATTATAAAGGAAGCTTCCTGGACAAGTTCCAAAATCCTTTTGATAAGCTGCCCAAATTTATGATGAAACGCAGATAGTGATGCATCTTAAAGATAGAGTATGATAAGAGTAACTTCTTTTTGAAACAAAAAAATTACTCATAGTAGTCAGAGCCACTAGCATCAAAACTACTTCTTCCACTAATATTTTCTTCGATGATCCCTTCACCCTGAGGTAAGTCTGTCCAACTAAAAGGCGCAAGAGCAGGGTATTGTGCCAGAAGAGCAGCGGGAAGTGCAAAACGATTCGGAACAACGTCAATTTGGCCTGGCATTGCTGACTGTGACTGAGTTTGTTGAAGATTTTGAATTTGTTTCTGGTTCCATAGTCGTAGCTTTTCGGAATCGTCTTCTTCTATGAGTGGATTTATACAGTTTCGTCCTGCTTCTGAACGAAAGTGTCTATTCAAGGCATCTGCACGAGCAAATGGACGTCCACAGCCCCATTGACCACCGTTTTTGAGCTCACCTCTGCAGATGAATCTTTTTTCTCCAGAGTGTAAGCTTTCGTGTCTTTTTCGATCATGCTGACGTGCAAAAGCTTTTGAACATTTAGAGCAAATGTAGGGTCGTTCATTTGTATGTGTTCGAAGATGGGAGCGAAGATTGTAAGCCCGAGTAAATTTTTTGGGGCAAAGATGGCATTGATATGTTGCTGGATGCTTTTGTGCTCGCTCTACCTTATTTCTCTCTGAGGCTATAGGCTGAAAGACCAAATTAGTGAGATTAAGTGTGTAATCTCGATTAGACATAGCTGAGGTTGATCGACGGCGAGTCCGATTAAGAGAATTATTCCTAGACTCAGAGTTGGGTGATAGAGTATAAAGAGTATCAGGTGAATAAGAATACAAATTTGTGCCAAAGCCAGCGGAAAAACTTGTAGAATTACCTGGCCGAGAGGCTAAGTTAGTATTATTACTAGACGTATCCGTAAGAGCTCGACGTCGGCCTATTTTCATTAGTTAACAAGCAGATAGTTGTAGATCATTTTCTACCTTTATCTGTTGGGGTGAGAGCATTTCGGTCGAATAAATTAGGTTTCGATGTCTCAAATGAATTTTGTTTAGACATAGATACAAACTCTACATTAATCTCTGGTGGTATCATCTGCAGAGCCTGCCCATTTTCGTTTTGTAAAGATGGAAATGGTTCCTGTGAAAAAAAGCGTTGATCATTACAAAATCTATCAACTCCATTAACAAGCGAATTCTCATGGTTTGATTGTTGGGGATTAAGATGTGGTGATATAGCAGGACTATGGGACGGACTCCTATTGCTTTGAGTAGCTGGTATTTGGGGATCCGATAAGGAAAAGTTTCCAATTGCGAGGACATCTTGATAACTAGCTGGGTCCTGAGCAATCTGGATGGGCGAATTCTGTTGATCAAGGAAGTTCTGTTGGGTAAGATTGGGGGAATGTTGCAAGGAAGTGGCAGAAACATCAGAATATACTGATGGAGTTCTTCGATGACCCTGGAATTGATCTAGCATTACATCAAGTTCAAATGATCCCCCCAAAAGACCTTTATTGGGAGAATTTAAGGATGTATTTCGATGACAATTTGAATTTGTATTAAAGCAGGCTTGTCCGAAATTTAATGATTGATGCACTGAAGCATTTGTACTCAAATCTGGTTGTAAATAAGATAAACTACCAATAGATGTATTACCCCGAGGAGAATTTATAATATGCTTAACTTCATTAGAATGATTTTTCTGTGTTTGATCATACAGCTCAGAGTTGCAAGACAGGGGCGTTGATGAAATATTAACTTGTAAATTATTTTGAATAATTGGTGATAATAAAACTTCTCTTATATTTTGTTGTTTCTCCGCTGTCTGAGTAAATTGTAAGCGGTTCTCTTGCTTATGGAATTGCTGATCGAGATTACTATGCGATTCGTAGTCCGATGAAATTCTATTATCGATTAATGGTGTAGAGCAGTTTTGATAAGGTGTCACATTGCTGTTAGTAGCTGTTTGATTGTTGTTTAAGAAGGAATCTCTGAGACTTGGTATCATTTCATTTGGGTTAGCGTTATCCTGTAGGGTCCACGCATGTCTTCGGTCATTAAAAGACTCTTGATAACCGTTCGACCAGACTGGAGGATAACGTGATTCCATGGTAAGTCTGGATATAATTTTAAAGTAAGAAGACTCCCTGCGCAGTTTGAGAATAGATCGTGGACGTTAGAATTATAAGCTCCTATGAAAACTTTAAGAGCCTTAGTCACAGACTTTAGCTATCCTGTGTCTTAACACTCTTTAAAATATGAATCATAGATATATTTTAATATAGATTGCTTGGATATTATATCGATTCCTTCCTCTTCTTGTATATTGCCCTACTTGGATATAAAACTCATTTAAATCAACCTTGTATCGTCAAAATTTTGCTCTTTCATTCATCAACAGCAATTATTTTTATGGCGTATAGAGATGCGACAGCTTGCGATTCAAGAGCGAGTAAACCCAGGTACTTGGAATAATAGTTATTGGGTTATTGAAGACTCGCCAGAGTAAAATGTTCGCAAAGAGTAAGATTTGTTGGAAATGCGTTGTCTTCAAAATCTATCATGTTACTTAATCGCAAAGTGTATGTATTTTTAGAGCCTCTGGTTTTTTTTCCACCAGCTAGGTGTTTATAACATAGCGTGTGACTTCAGTCTCTATAGCAAATTTCAACTTAAAGCTAAGTCAGCTGGTTATACTATTAGCTTAAAAACTTTGGATCAGAAAGACAAGTGACCGCCAACAATCGAAGGTTTAACTGAGGTTGTCAGTTTGTCCACATTGAATCATAAGTGGAAAGACTTATAAATTTGTGCATCAATCATAGATATGTGATGCGTGTCAATGTTAGAGTCGTAATGCCACGTTTGTCGACTCGATCAGGGTTCAGGGTTATAGATCAGCGGGTGGTGGGTCTCTCTCTATCTGATAAATTTATTTTAAACGCCCTATACATTTTTACCACAGGGTACTTTGTAGAGTGGAGTAAATAGCCAGGCTTTCGGTCAGTCAGTCCAAAAGCGGGCGCCGGGCACAAAATATATTTATTGACCAACCAGCAGCTGAGAATTGAGAACACAGCCCCATATGGATTATTTACTGTGTACCAAAGACGTGATTAGTTGTCACCTACGGAGAAATTATATTCCGGTCCCACGGTTCTGGCAGGAATCTGTTCTTACTCTAATATTAAAAACGTCCGCTATAACTAGTGGGCTTAGCCCCAACTTTTAGTGTGAGTTTCGGATCAAATCATCCTCAGACTTAAGAAGTTTACAGCACAAGTCTGGAATACTTTTCTAACTGAAAAATGACCGAACTACAAGATATTCACAGTGCTACTTTTTAGTGTGTTATAGGCTGGAAACCATGTATCCGGTTGCAGGGTGTAAAAATAAGTTTACAAGGGGTAGAGCTCACTGCCTGAGCGACAGTCTGTGTTCGTTTTATTATTTACATGCTAATATATTTGTTAGATATGTCAAAAGTCGGCCAGGCCACCGTCCTGTACAAGACATAGAACATATGAAAATGTTGAAGAAGTTTTTTTTTTCCAATTTTGCCTTAGTGTGAAGATAATCAACTCAATTCCACTAACTGAATGATAAACTTCAATCTGAACAGATCGGATTCTTTATCAATTTTCATAAATTCTTAGAGCCTGCTGCTACTTGGTGTAACCTTTCACACTGGTATTATCACCTAGGAGACGCTCTCCTGCGCATGAGGATGTGGCCGAACATTGTTATATGTAGACAGAATAATAGATAGGTGTAGACAGTCTTAGCTCTACCACTTCTCATCTATAAGCCCGTTAGTAACAAGCGAACTATGCTCGTAGATTATTCTCGAAAACTCTAATATTGTCTACTGATTTCTATCGAAAGTACTAAGCAACATAAAAGAGCCTCAGTGAAGAGCAGAGTGGTCAAAATTAGACAAGTGATCCTGATAACCAAAGCCCCTAAGGTCTCCTGGTGATTTTTTTTTTGTTTTGTTTTCATTATTTAACATCTAATTACACAACTATCATGGACACACGACGCTAAGACTAATTGTCTTGGATGACTGAGACCAGTTCTTCTCCAAACCTTAAGAGAATGTTTCTAGTTTATTTACAGAGAGAAAGGGTGATTTGCGACACCGTTCTTCTGAGATTATAAATTGATTTTAAAGGAAATCAGATTAAAGCATTTGATTTAGATCTAAACATGAGAATTAGAAAGGAGAACAAAAAGCTATGCTATAGATTAATGTCTCCCGGGAAGATTAAATATCTCACAAACTCGTGAGGTTCTTACACTCACGAGTGGCCTTTATCAGGGAGGTTATCGAAAACTACTAGTGGCGGAGATGACTTGCAAAGAATTAATTATAATTAAGTGTTACAGCTCTAAAATTTGAATTTTTGGGTAGACCTTCGTGAATAACCTAGTAGACTTCAGCCAATTATTGAATTAAAAGGCCACATTAGCTGTGCCAAAAAGTATTCGGTTGCTTCGCTTGAAGTTTTGGGGACTCTAGGTAGTCGTTGTTCAGGTAGCGTGCACTATACAGCATGTCTCGGAGCTTTAGGGGCGCCGTAGCGACACCTAATAAGGGCTCTTTGTGTTTAAGCCGCTCATAGAAGGCATCAAAATCACAGTGACCAGATCGTATGATATAAATGCGAGCGTTTAACGAACGAAGAGGTCAGAGTCTCTCAGGGTAATGCTCAAATTTATTGATGTTAAGTGCTTAATATGATAACAGGGCGTTCTGAAGCCTCTAGTCACCAATATCTTTATCTAATAATTTTTTATTAGGTAGTCTCAGATTTGAATTCTAAATTCTATACAATTGTAAAAAGAACTAGGATGCACATCTCGCCCATAAGGCTAGCCATCCCATATTTTTGACTGGGCATTAAAATGAACTTTTGATTAACTTGAGATTCAGATAATGTAAATCGCCATCTTGCTATCATACCGTCAATTTTATCTGTCACGTATTCCCTCCACATTACGTATTGTTATTGGCCATGATCAACAGATATAACTGTTCAGGACTCATACGGTATTGATAACATGCACTCTTCGAGATTTCGCAGGCCATTGCTTCAAATGGAAGGCACCAGTGCCGACTAAAAGACGTTTACGCTTTGTTGTAATTTTCTAGGTGATGAGAAAGCTCTCTCCTATTTTTGAGCAATGACCAAGCTCAGGATATTGTTGCGGAATATTTTTGGAAAAAATCGAAAATCTTTCTTGCTGGATGACTTCGCAAGTTTCATAAAAGCATAGAATCAGCTGGTATACTCAGAATTTGAAGAGATTTACAAGATGCGACTTAGTGAATTGCAGGGTATGGCCCCGGCATATGTGATTCACTATTTGGAAATAACCTGGCTTCTATACCAAGAAAAGTTCAAAGATGCTTGAACGCACGGGGTCCGACACTTTGGACACAGCAATACATAGCAGGTTGGGAGTCCTCATGCGGCTCTAAAGAAATTTATCAATTATTCTTCAGATAAAGTCAATGAAAGTCTACATCTTTCGATTTCGTGGGACCTTGCATCTAATTTTTGATTCTAAGCAATAAAGGTGATCTGTTAACGGTGAACTCGGCAATCGATCTTCCTTGTGTTGGTTTGCTCAAAGGAATTCAGCTGAGGACCGATAGAGAAAAATCAGCTTCAGAGATGCGACTTGGCATACTTTTTGCCAATGTTGTTAGTAGGATATCTAGGAAGGGACAAGTCAGTGCGCAAAAGCGGTACAACTTGCGCAAGACTGACTCTGTTACCGGCGAAGGATGTACAGGCTTTTTCAATTCAAAAATGGGGTATTGTTATCGGTATCAACTAAAGGAAAGTCAGACCCTACTTGAGATTACCGGATTTGACAATTATCAGTAATTTGCAGCCCTAATCCCTCCAATGGCCGCACCAAGAGAGCTCCAGAGAATTGAAGTCGTGCTCAACTCGACCTTGAGACAGTACCTCAATGAGCTTTTTACTCATAGGCAGCAAATGATCGTGAGCAGTTTGCAAGCCTTGCCAACAATAGGGACAGTTGCCGATCTTGTAAAGACTCAGGTTAGAGGAAGGGCAGCATCAACTCGGCGTCTTCCTCTCCGCATTAGAACATGATGAAATTGCCGTAACACTGTATCTTCGAAGATTCTGTATCTGTAAAGGTATAGGTCACAATTCGCAAACAGGCCAATAATACGCGCTGCCCATGTAAGGCCGTCAATGCTTTAACTATTTACTTTAATCACTACCTTTTTTTAAGTGAGTTTTTTTATTTAGTGCTTCGCAACGGGTTATTCGAGTTATCTATTAACGGAACTGACCATTAGTCTAACATTCTTTTTAGCTCACAACCTATTGGTTATCACCATATTTTCTGTGTGCCACAAAGCTCACTTGATATTTTATTTGCTCTAATTAGCCTCATTGCTTTTACTTTCCAAAAGCAATTCTGAGATTTGAAAATGAAAATTATGAATGTAACAAATCAATAACATGAGAGTCCTAAAAATTCATATCAGTTGATAATAGCCAGTAGCAATACGTGATGAAAGCGAGACACGAATGATAGTTGTGATGGAATGAAAGTGAGGTGGCGATATACATTTTCTGTATTTTAATTCAATCAAAAGCTTACTTTATTGGCCAATCAAAAATGTGGGATGGTTAGCCGAATGGGCGGGATATACATCCTGATTTTAAATACTTGTTGTGATTGCGAAGATCCGCTCCTTCTATATTAGCTTAAGCGCTGCTGACCAATTACTATGCTTTGATGAAGCATTAGACCTTATCGAATTAATATCACTGGTCGATTATGCTTATCTGATTTTTCAACTACTTTAATTGGCCATGAGCAGCGCCAAGACAAATAGCGTATAAATCGTTGGATCTTTAGAAGATAATAAGCCCATTTCAGAGAATATTACATCAATATGTTTTAGTTCAGGTTAGGAGCTGGACGTTAGCTCCTTTGTATTTTTTTGATAATTGAATGCGACTTCGAGTGAGAGGGCCAAAGGGGGCTTCAACGCTCACCCTACCCGAGGAGGCGACACTGGCAGACCTCATCGAAAATATTACCATCTGCACCGGCATATCGAATTTTAATGTGAAATATGGATATCCTCCTAAGTCTCTAAATCTTAATCAAAAGGATACCTCCCAAAAAATAAGCGAACTAGATGTCAAAATAGATGGAGAGCAGCTAACAGTCTGCCCGAATTCTAGTAGTACTACCGAGCACGCCGGTAGTACTCCTATCTCTACTCAGCCAATTATCAGTGTCCGAAAAGAAAATGTGTCAGATATTTCTGCTTTGACAGAGCCTCCAATTTTTTTCAACTCTAAGACCAACTCAGTATCTACAAGTAGGGAAAGGAAAGATGAAGTACCAGAGGTGTCAATGCCGCATCGAGGAGCCACAGTTGGCAAGTGAATCACTTTTTTTGAAGTTATTTATACTTATTTCTTACTATTGACATCAGTGCTTCGAATAATGCCCGACGATAATAGCTGTTTGTTTAGAGCATTTGGGTCAGCCGTATTACCTGGAGATGATAAGAGCATGCCTGAGTTGAGGTCTTTAGTCGCAAGCGTGATTCAAACTGAGTTTGAGACGTATACAAAAGCAGTTTTAGAGAAAAGTCCTGATGATTACTGTCGTTGGATACAAACGCCTAACGCTTGGGGTGGCGCTATAGAGTTGGGAATCTTGGCAAAGCATTTTGACATTGAGATATGCAGTATTGATGTAGAAGTAAGAGAGTATAAAGTGTTGAAGAAAAGCTAGTTATACTAATTGATAATTTTCAGACACTACGTATTGATAAATTTAACGAGGGTCGTGCGAATCGTTGCATCTTAGTTTACTCAGGCATTCACTACGATACGATCGCATTGAGTCCAGTTGATACTCATTACTATAATCTCCAAAGCCCTCCAGAATTAGATCAACGTGTTTGGGATAGCCGCGATAGCGAAATTTTAGAATCCGCGGTGGAGTTATGCAGAATACTTCAGGCTAGGCATTACTACACTAACACTGTGAAAATGAAAATCAAATGTAAATCATGTGGCAAGATCATTCATGGAGAGAAAGAGGCAGCGAAACATGCCCAGCAGAGTGGTCATTATGATATGGAACAACTTTGAAGAGCATGACTACATTTGAGCACATTCTCACCTGAAACCTAAAAAATATGATATTTTTAATACATATGGTTAGACTGCCATTAATGATTTATGATTTTCTCTTTTATGTATCTCAGCGTGGAATTCAGTCACGTCATTATCAAATCTGTATCGTCAGGGACAAATGGACTATTAGCATTTATGTTTCAGGAGCATTGAGGTTATGATATACTCATGATATCAAGCGATTAAATAGATACTTTGAGAGCATTGCAATTAGCATGAATTAAATCATAAGAAGCCATAAGCACAGCACATAGACGTTCTCAAAATATTGATGTCTTAAGACATAGTGCGTCATTTGGCGCTACATAAAATTCGCTTATACGAAATTCAAGTACCATACCAACACCGTTATGATTCTAACCCTGTTTATGCACATCATGAACTCGCTTCAGGGGACTACACCATGGTCACGGTACAATCCCGACCCTAAATAAATGTAACTCGTAAGGATTCTTACCCTGCAGTTTGGCCCGAAAACAAGGATTAAAACTACGCTACACAGGGGTATACAGATCTTTACTGGGATATTTCTGCGCTAAAATAACACCCCTTATGTACGATTATTTCATAACTTTCTTTTTTCACATCCGGAAGTCTTGCCAAACATGGATTGTACATGGGATCAACAAGTCAAAAACATTATTTTGACGCAAGAAAAATTCCAACATTCAAAAATCCAACAACTAACGCAAACGTTTTGGATCCAGACAAGGAATTTCGACAGGGCTAAAAGTCGTATCCAATGCAAGGTGACGTCCAACATCTTCGACGTTTGAATTCAGAGCAAAATGTTTACTTGGTGGAAAAAAAATAAAAAAATAAAGTTCATGATTTCTGCCACTTCTGTCAACTTCAGAGACATGTAAAAAAAAACCTGAGAAATTACCTCTTTGACCAAAATAATATTCATCTATTGTATTTTTTCATTAAATTCATATCACTTTCTAATCAGAAATAATATACTTCCGTGAATAGTAACTACAATATTGTAGATATACTGGCTCGAAAACACTTTGAAGGAGGGAGTCTGTGTTAGATCAATATTATTTAGCTCCGATGGAACACCGTCAGCTTAAATATTAAGATGAGATCCTCAATTTGGATTCAAAGTTGGCGCAGTCCATATAACTAAGCGTAGTTAAGAAGCATAAGATAACTCTGTTAAATCACAAGTTACGAGGTTTAGGATCTATCCATATCTAATGGAATATAATATTCTCTTAATCTATTATCAAGTGATAAAGCTTGATATAAATTATTTATTTTATTATTAGATGAAAGATTCGTCTTTGTGTAGTTAAATTTCTCTTATTAAATTTTGCAAGTTTCAATATCTTATAGAAAACTACACTCATATTTAATTTGGTGAATTAGAGAGCCATGTTCGAAAAACACACATAAATATCCTTTCCAATTTAATGCTTCGTAGCCACGTAACGCATACAGAACTTGCAGCCGGTCGAAAATGATAAGTAAATAGGCGAGGAATATCCAGGAAAAAGGGATTCTCATATACACCAGAGCATGTTGCTATACAACCAAAACTAAAATAAAATAATAGCTGGAAACAAATGATAAATAGAGAGCAGATAACATTAAATAATAATTATATGAAACACAAAAGAAAGATGAAGAACAATTAAAATTAAAAACGCCAGAAAGTAACGAAATAATATAAAAATATTGAAAGAATGAAGCTCAGAAATTATGACTATTTACATTAAAAAAAGAACGACAAGCATAGGTACAAGCTAGTACTTGGTCGGGCCTCCTCTGGCATCAATTACGGCCTTGCAACGATCTCGCCAAGATGCATACAAATCAGAAATAAATTCATCAGCTACTGCATCCCAGGCCTCCTGTATGATCCGACGAAGTTCATCATTTCATACCCTCCTTGGATCACAACCAATGAGAGAGTAATGGTCTTGAATGTATTTCTTCATCTTGGCCCAGATATGCTCAATCAAGTTCAAGTCTGGAGAGTAAGGAGGCCAATCGATTGTCTTAATTTGACGACGTAATTTGTCCTGAGTAAGCCCAGATCGATGGCACGATGCATTGTCGTGTTAAAACCAGGTGTCCATTCCTTGTGACCGCTTGTACTGAACCAGCCTTTGTACTTGCGACAAAATGTACGCATCGTACTCAGCTGAATTCATTGTCCCATACTCCTTTTCCCAAAATGTCCCTAATGCTTTCCTTCCGTTGTGCATGATTCCGTGAAACATCCAAGCTGGAAGTTTCCCATACTGGGGAGTTAGGCACTCGGGACGAAATCGGTCATAAAGCATTTCCTGCCAGTCGCCCTCTACAAGAACCGTCGCATACCTTCGGCTATTTGCTCCTCCATGAGCCCAAACTTCATCAAAACATTTGCTCAGAAAGTCTTTGAGGCGACCAATAAAAAGCACGCATTGCAAACTCCCAACGCCTTTGCTTATGTTGCGGCCTATCTGATAATCCCTTTTTTTCGATACTCTTCGTTCGTATCCTTGTTATTAGAAAGAAGTTCGAATCGCTTTCTTCCCGAATTGGTTGAGATCCAATTCTGGGGCGAGATTCGGAATCATGCGGAAGGATGCGAGGCGATATTGTGGGTTGCTGTGAAGCCAGCTCACCAATTCCTGGGCCCTTTCCTCTGACACAGCTTGTTTTCTCCCGCACCTCTTCTTCCCAGTCTCCAAACCATGACTTCGGACACAATATACTTGCCGTTTAATGAACCCAAACTGCTCCGCAATTTTTGTCACCGGCACTCCTAGATCCAAAGCAGTTTGGATTTTGATTCGATCCTCTTTCATAGTTTCAAGACTACGATTTCGATCATTGACTGAAGAAGGCTCAAACCCTGCTAGAGTAGAGCTATTTATTTCTCTAGTTTTTGCACAGTAGTTGCAGTGGATTAAGTTAAAGCATCTACTTAAAATTTGGTAGAAATATTCGAATCTTGGCTCTCAACAGGGGGAAAACTGCACCCTATAGGACTCAAATTGAATGCAATATGAGGCTGGTAAATACTAGAATCTTATTAGTTATTGACTAAGGAATGTGATATTAAACTCTACATACGAATCGGAGTAATAACCTGTGTGCTGCAGCTCAGCAGGGAGACTCGGCCCAAAATCATAAACCATTGGAAATGAAATAGGACTGATTTTTCTTCGCAATTAGTCAAATTAGGTGATACAGCAACCTACCAGAGAGATTGAGAAGTGGCAGATTCCATCAAAGGGTAAGATTCGTCTATTCGTGACAGAGAGTTGTTGATGCCAAGGTTTTCCCTTGTAAATTTTAATGTGATGTATGTGTGCAAAGAGAATGGACTGAAAATGGAAGATGGAGTAGATCTGGTTGTGTGACGGTGGAGGAATTTTGTGACCTCGAGAAATTAAAGGTACCCAATATGGTTTCTTGCATTTCTCACCAACTTTCTAGTGTTACATTTGATCGACATCTTACCCCTGCCAGCATGCATGCATATCTCTATGCGAGTTACATTTATTTAGGGTCGGGATAGTATGTGGGTATAAGTGGTGGCATTTCTCGCTTCAGGGATCATACCCTACTAGCGCGTAGCTAGTAAATTCCAATAATATTCCAAGTCTGTATCATAAGGAATTAATGCACAAAATTGATTTTCCATACAATTTCACAACTCTCGTTGGCTTATCCTCATCGTTGCACATTTACCCTAATTAGCAGTGTGACTACCCTATCTTTAATCCTTACATAATTGATTAATTAAGATTTTCGAGTAATTACATTTATTAAGCTATCAAATATTGCATATTTATTCTCAAGGTCGACCTTTTAGTAGGCAGAGATTGCATTTCGGAACTGATTACTTGCACAGATGATTTCTTCTCAAATCTCACATTCTCTACCTCAAAAGAAGCATTTTTCTGGAGACCAGTCTCTTTTGGTTTGCTTGAGACTGAAAAATCACGATTCAGTACTTTTGGCTGCCATCAGATTTACGGACTTCGTGATGCTGGTAAATGTCATAGGCAAATTGCTAATCAATTAAAATATCTTTGCGTCAAGTTGAATACGCATTGAGCCGCGGCAACGTGACACCAAAGAAGAGAAAAGGTCATTTGCCGATTCTATCTTCCGAAGACGTCGATTAGAAATAGAGTTTTGTGAAGCCATCTTCAGTAAATCGAAGAATGACATATTTCGAACTCGCCGCTGGCTCTTTTAGACATTCAGGTGTCGGTAAAAGGGTAATTCAGAGTGAGCTTTGGAAGGGAGATTATCGGCACTACCCTGCACATAAAAAGCCTCTTGAAAATACTATTAGAAGATAAGTAACTCTATACACTTCAACTCGTTGTGGAGGGAGCATGGCTCTCTGTGTCCTCCGAAGATTTTTCTAAACTCACTGAGACTATGCCGGCCAGAAATAAGGCGATTGTAGATGCTAATGAGGGCCCGACGAATTACTGACAACTAAAGTTTTTAACTATTATTGTT
This sequence comes from Oidium heveae, assembly GCA_003957845.1. Taxonomy (NCBI): domain Eukaryota; kingdom Fungi; phylum Ascomycota; class Leotiomycetes; order Helotiales; family Erysiphaceae; genus Oidium; species Oidium heveae. The sequence continues at coordinate 23,731 of QVIK01000504.1, forward strand.
AATCCTATCTGTAAATCTTTCCCTCTATTTTCAAACTCTAAATTTAGGTAGGATGATTGCATAAGAATTTATGCAGTAGAACATGTATAAATTAGGCTTATTTTAGGAAAATTGACCCACCTACAATTTCTCTGTAGGATGAATTCACCGTACATTCTTTGCCAAGAAATTTCATATTTATTTATTCTATTTAAGGTCCTAGGCATACGCCCTAATCTCCACTTTGGGCTTAGGACCAGCGGAGCCGGTCGGGATTATGGCCTCAGGCATGCCCTACTCGTTCGCGCCCGCTATTTACATTAAATGTAAGATTTATAGACGTAATAATGAAAAAAAAAAGGAAAGAGGAAGGAATGGTAAAGAATGTAACAAATTATAGGGATATCTCAGCATTTCTCAAACCAAGCTCTGACCCGCCATTCCAAGTATTGGCATTTCATTATAAACTATCCTCGCGTCCAGTTGAGGATGAGTAGGGTATCTGGCCACCAAAGCAACCTGTAATCCGCATAAATTTGATAAATTTCTTGAAGCAATCATGCCCAAGGAGTTGTCTTCTAAAAGAATCTAAATCCATTCCATCTCTGAGTTTACGCATTTGGTTTGCGTGCTGTCGACAACGGATGAAGTGGGTAGGAGTAGTCTGCTGTCCACAGACGCACTCAAGATTGGCGTCTATATGCTTCAAGGGACGATGATAAAGAAATTTTATAAGTTCGGGGAAAGTTTCGACTTGAAAGTAAATTATTCCATATTAGGTTTAGTTTATTTCGCATGTACCCCTACTAGTGGATCCACCTTCGATTTCAACAGCGGCCATAGGGTAGGTACCCCTCCAAGTCTAAGCTTGGCCAGAGTCTAAAGCTTTTTGCCTGGTCTATGAGGCTATTTACTATGCGACAAAACTTCCCCTTATTAGAGTGGTTACGCAACAAATTCCCACTCGATTCATAGTAGCCGTGAATTATTAACTGTACATTTTGATGGCAAATTTGGTACTGTGAGAAAGGCATCCCCCAGCAAACTCCATCCAGCAATTTGATGGACCTACGATATTTTATGAATACATGTCGCAATCCTTCCAGAAGCTTATATTTGGATTAATCACAAAAGTTGAGTTTTGGATAGATATTTACTGGGGACTAGGCTATACAGTGTAAAAAAATTGGCAGTTTGTAAGACTTGCGCAACCTTCTCACACACGATTCACACTAGATTTCATAGTAAATCAGTAGGGGTATTTATGATACACTAGTCCAATTTGAGCTAGGCGGTGCTAGGGTGGAAGCTGTTTTTCCGAAAACTACTCCAAACCACAAATGACAGGAAGAATATCAAAGATCTCGACTTTTGTACCGAGTAACATTTGTGAAATTTAAGCTTTCACAGGATTCTCTTCGCAGCACAAATAACCTAATTACGTTTCTCGATGGATCTAAAGTACAGAGTTTTTTGTTATCACATCAAATCCCTATAAGAAAATTAATATATGATAGACACACATAAAGACCACCGATTTATAATTATATGCTTAATCCTTCCCTTATATATGTCAAGAAAGTTAATCATTCTGAATTTTATCTGACCCTCTCTTTTCACTCCGCTCAAATTCCGGCTCATCGTTATCTTACTCGAGGCGGATATTCAAAATCAAAACTCAACTTGTTGAAATATTTAAGGATAAAAGGCTTTGTTAAAGCATACATTATCATCGTAAAAATTTTCTCTTTGTTGCTCTTACAATTATCTACTACATATTACACCATCGGTATCTTAAAACTAGGGAAATTCGAACTAGATATAAGCCATCGATCTACTATCAAAGATTCCGATGGTATCTAGATTTATGAGATGAAGAAACCTGTATTCGTTATACTCATTGAGTGGACAAATACTATGAGGTTCTCTATTAACTTTTATTCAAGCTTCTCGAAGACTGAGTTTCGTACAATATTACCTTATCTCCGCCTAGATCTTGTACGATACAAAAATAGAATTAGGCCAGATAATGAACTGGCGCTGGCTATTCTTCTTACCCTTCTTTCGTATCCACATAGGATGTGGGAAATACAGTCGATTTTTGGTGTATCTGAATCAACTGTCTCGCGTATTGTGAATGGTGTCCTCATACACCTTTATAAATGCTATTATAAGTCTACTATTGGGTGGCATCCGATGCTTTGTTATAAAAGGATTAAAGAATATGCACGTGTATTGATTCTATGGAACGGTGGAGGCCATATTTGGGGATGGATTGATGGCACATCAATTATAATATCAAGACCTAGGAGACGCCAGCGATATTATTACTCCGGTTACAAAAAGTCACATTGCTTAAAATATCAGGGGATCACGACTCCGGATGGTCTAATACTATCTATGAGTGGCCTTTTTCCTGAGGAAAAGAATGATGTCGCAATGACATATGATAGTGGCCTATCTGCACGATTAGAAAAGGCTATTTATCCCGATTCGAACCAACTTTCGTTTGATCTCAAATTCTGATGGCCATAACCAGAGTCTATTCTTGATTAGGGACAACGACTACATGCAATCTTGGGGTATAATTACCCTCTTATCCAAGGAGCCATCTCTTACTCTAGAACAAAGCGCGTGTATCATAAAGATGTCAAGCATTCACATAGCAGTGGAATAAACTTTTGGGCCAACGAAAAAACTCCGGTCTATTTACGTGAGCGAAAGGGTTGCAAATGGGACAAGGTCCAATAGGAATCTACTTTCATATATCTCTCAGCTTTTCAAATTGTTTGACATGCCAACATCAGTGCTCCACTTGTGGTAGGGCATTTTCTTAGTAGTGATAATCTATCGCTGGTTGTATATCTTCGATATCCAACATACTACAAAGATTAGTGACCAATTTGGATGCGATAACACTTAAGCTAAAGGTATTCAGCATTTAAGGTATTTGAAATCTTGATTCACTTATTAAACACTAATTAACTTTGAAGTTTGTATTTTAAATATTATAATAAACATGAAATTGCTCTCCTACCTCAATTCAATCACGATTGCGTGATGGTTTGTTGAATTTTCATCATTTTTACTACCTACCCTATACTAGCATCTAAACATTCCACTTTTTCTCCATTCTCGCAAGGCACTCATTCACAGCATCTATCAGGAATTTTGGATATCTGTCCTGTGGCAGTTGAAGTCACTTTCGGGGATTGATAGGGAATTGATAGCTCTTAATTTCCTCTTGTATAAAAGACTTATCTACTTTACTCGTTGTGAGTCTACCTATATACATTTCTGATTAACCTCCTTCATGGATCAGAAATATTAGCTGATGCTGTAAATACAAATAAATAACTTAAAATAAACATAACATGCAATCCAAAAGTAACACGTTAGAAAAATACAAACTAATGAGTTTAAAATACATCGACAGTTATAGTAACAGTGGCTTGTTCTCTACAATACGATCGATATATTTAGGGGAAATATTATTTGCCCCCTCCAAGAAAATTAAATGCCCCCCCCCGCTTTGCACAAATCTGGACCTTTAAAATTCATTGATTGGCGCGTATCAGTTTTCAACCATCCACGCTGACTACTTCTTACTAAACTACTACTAAAATAATTTATTCGTGTCATAACTCTGTTTCAGCCCCCATATCGACATATCGACCTTTCATAACTTTTGGCGCGTCACTCTAAATCTAACCACACCCCAGCTAGCATAACCCAAGATGGAAAAATCGAACTGCAGGCCAGTCTCGAAAGCTCTAACTCAACTTAATCCCTGATCTAGATTGCCATGGCAACTGTAATCTACGATAGCAGATACTGAATACTATCCATCTTCACGAGCAATCCTCATCTTTACGATTTCAAAATTCAAGATTGACGGTTCTACCGTCAGAAAACTTTATTAAAAATCTTCAAAATGCAGGAAAGCAATTCATGGACATATAGGAAGATGACGAGAAAACCTGATCGGATTTTACTCTTTTCTCTTAATTAAAAACCCAAATATAGCTATTGTCACGCTAGTCAGTATAATCGAACTTTACAATTAGAACTTAAATATCTTTTTAAGATCTGTAGATTTATTTTCTGAAGATATGCTTCTAGAATTGTTGATCTAGCTTGTCTTGCTGTCGCTAACTGCAAAACAGGCGACGGCGAGACTTATCGATGCCAACATAATTGTATTAAGACTGATGTAACAACGAATCCAAAAATCAATGAAACATCTCTGCAAAACTTAAACGGAAATTCATCAAGCTCAAGCTCGAAAGAATTGCAATAGGGAATCCAGTCCCAGATTTTGATCTGATTATCCGAACTAGCTCACAGAGAAGCCCGACCTTGAGCCTTCCATGAGACATGTCACGTTAAATAACAATATGTATAATTTTGCAGTGTAGGACCCTTAAATCCAAATTTCTTGGGAAGTTCTTTTTCACTTAGCTGATAAAAACCGAGTAATCATGCAAACACAGTGCCGACTAAGTCTCACGGGTATGGATAGGGATTCCAATAAACAGAATGAAATCCTTTCTTTTTTGTTCCCCAACAACAAGAGAGAGAGTTGTTAGGCACCATCACTTTGATATACACAATAGAACATGATGCGCTCAGACTAACGATTGTGACAATCTTGGTAGAAGTAGGCTAGAACTCAATCTCAATTCTACATCCAACCTAGAATGCAAAGATCTCATTACCTACACTGGTAAAACGCAACCTAGTAGGTACTTCATAGTTATGATCTTCGAAATAAGAGAGATAATGAACTAGAATTTATATTTCAAGTTTGTTGATGAGATCAAATTCCTTGCTAAAAATAGGGTATTTTGAGAAAAGTTTTGTCAGTCAGCAATACTAGTACTATTTTTAATAATACAACTACTCAGTTCCCGAAGTATTATTAATTGAAACAATTTTTTGTGTCGTTTTTAACTTACAAAAGATTTCAGTCGCCTTTTTATACCTGTTCCAAGATTCTTCTTTTATTTATCGAAATGATTTTTGATCATGAAAAGCTTTATCTTTCTGAAATTTGTGATTATAAAGTTAATGACTCATCCAGTTTAACACAGGAACTTAATGCCTCTTGAAGTTAATCCATTTAAATTGACTTTCGTACGAAGTGGAGTTCCAAGTTTTCAAGAAGCTAATAATAACGGCTACCTTTTACACTCCTTTTCATCCATCAGAAGTATATGTTTTTTGACAACAATGTTTTAGCTGAAACATAACATGAAGAAAACATTACCGGTTTTGAACATTAAAATGCGTTTTACCCTAATATCATGATTTGAAATTCCCAGCTCTCGACATTGTGTCTGAAATCATGATTATTTTGCGATGCTAAGGGTGGCAGTGATATCATTTCGTGCGCGATGGTAATATCAAAAATTTCATAAAAGTATTATTGTATGCTGCCATAAGTATTGATTTTTTTTTTTTTTGTTCAGATAGCTATCTTGGATTGAAGCTACAAATCCTTGTGGGACTGATTAATGGATAAACCAAACCGATGTTCTTTGTTTACATATTTGTTTACTTGGTTTGAGAAAAATTCAATAGAAAATACCAGGATCAAATTGTAGCTAGAGCATAATTGGTCAAGAAGACAGGCCTGCGGTTCGATTTTTCCATCATGGGTTATGCTAGCTGGGGTGTGGTTAGATTTAGAGTGACGCGCCAAAAGTTATGAAAGGTCGATATGTGCACGACGTTAATTTTGCCAGCGATAATCGCCTAAATTCGCTTATATATACCCCTGATCTTAGCCATATCACGTGATTTAAAATGTAAGGTAATTTTCATTAGTAATCTTTTATCACTTTTTATGATTTATTTTGCCATTCCATTAAAATTGGCAATGGAGCAAAAATTTAAATCGTCTCATTTCTAGCCTCTACCCCTCCCTTTCCTCTTTCTTGCCTCCTCCCCACCCAAAATCGTATCTGAGGATTCGTGAAGGTAGAGTTCAAAGCGGCAACTTCCGTTCGCGAGCAGTCAATCATGAAAATTGGCGACTCAGCCAAAGGCACGGCTTCTTTAAGCCACTTTAACAATTGTTCAAGAGGCACACTTGTTTCAGAACTTGTGATCATAAAAGCCACAGGAATTCCGCAACCTGCAACGTCATTTTTTACAACAATCGTATACAAATATGCTTTTCGACTACGATCATCAAGTGCGAAGCAAGTATTGTGCGTAGAATCAAGGCAAAGTAGAGAAGAATATCGGCGAAACTGTTGAAGTTGCCAACTGGTACAGAACGAAAATAGGAAGTCATCTTCTAATCCTTCAACCAATTTAAAACGATTCAATTGTGATAGTCCACCCTCTTTCTCAATGAGAGATTGGTATTTTTGAAGACTTTCGAAACATTTTGGATGAAGCTGGGCAGTACTGTTAATATACTTCCGATGTGCATTATAGTAGTCTCTATATGTTAGACGAAGCATGTGCGGGAGCTCAACTGTTTCATTTTCTAAATTGACTCGGGACTCTGCCCCTTCAAGTCCTAACTTTTCCATTATTTTCTCGCCTCCCTCCCTAGGAAGAACGAGATTTTTTATCGCAAGCCAGTCAGCTCCTGCAGCAACTATTTCCTGCAACCAGGTCCTTAATACTAGCGGAAGTCGTTGCTTTCTCCAGTCCTCAGCAGTATTGACTTTGTGACCGGTATGTTCCATATTGTATGTGGCAAGAATCTTAGTATCATCAAATTCTTTTCTTACACTCATTTGTGCCAGACATCAAACTCTTATAGAGTCTTTAACATTTACTCGGATTTTTCCATGTTTTTGATACGCTCTCTTATGACCATGGAATGGACATTTATAAAAATGGGACCATTCAATTGTGGCAGGCCGACCTCTAGTGCCCTATAAACGTTTAGTTAAAGAAAGTGAAAGAAGAATGGTAAGGTGTGGCATTAGACGTTACACACCTCAGGTTTTCTAGTTCCAATTGTAGAGTGACGTTTTCTCCATTCAATTGTACTAGATTCCGATTTTAACCAAGTTTCAAATTCTTCAATAGTCTGGAACTCAAGTTTAACACTTTTTTCGCTTTATGGGACAAGATTTTGTATAGGGCGTGTTGCATTAAGACGATTCATTTTGATCTATATCTCATTCAGTAATAATACACAACGAAATGAGAAACGACGCATCTGACAAACCTTGAAGAAATTCTAATATAAACAAGTAGTTCAAGTCCTGAGTGGAAGAAAATTGTGATTGTGGTTTCGACGGTTGAATCAGTATATAGTTGTAGCAAGTTGACTATGATATTGCCGCGTAAAGTAGTTGCGTATCTTGGAATTTATTTTTCAAATATGAATTGAATGTGCATGGATACAGGGTTTGTGGGCATAGGAATTTAAGGGATAATCGCTGGCAAAATTAACGCCTACCGTAGCGATGCATTTGCTGATTCATCGTCGGTGTTTGATAAACTCCGCGACAGGGGAAATCACACACATTGATTGGTTAAATATAAATAGATCTATGAAGCAACGGAAGGTCGTGACACTAGGCCCCATTTGGCTTTTCAATAACACAATAATTCAACATCGATTTCTCACAACACTACATCACTAGGCTCCTCGGTGCCCGAAGAGCAGGCCAGATTCTAGATAATATACTATCAATCTATTATTGCAGCCAATTCCTCCGCTAATCGATCATTTCGAAGGGATGAATTCGACACTACAATCAACTTCACACTCATCGAGAGCTAGTTACGACGCTAGACTTTCTGAAGAGGTGCACCACCCCAATAGAATTACCTCCTTATTCACCTGATCTAAATCCAATCGAGAATGTGCTAGACTGAATAGAAGACAATGTAAACTTCTACAAATTGTATAGAGGAAAGAAAAGTGTTACGATGAACTTCGGAAGATCGTGAAAGCCGCCGCCTATGATAATGCCACAAAATCCTTAAAAGCCTGAGAAGTTAATCAAAAGCATGCTCAGGAGATGTGAAGTAATCATTCGTGCCAAAAGTGGCCAGCCAAATACTAGATCAATATCTGATGGTTACAGCAGAATGTATTTAAGTATACTTTAAAAAAAAGAGCATGCTGTGCGATTGATCACGCCCGGGAAACAACACTTAACATATTATCCCTGTTAAACCCACTCAGAACCGCGATAAACCTTAATCTATTAGGAGTGATCTAGCCGGTTAAATCCCTGCAAAGGCCCCGGTAAGCGAAAATTTACCGTGGCAGCAGGGCAATTAATTGCCAACAGACAATAAGCAGAGCAGTAATGAGATCCAATAGCAAATACCTAATGCCTTTTCCTTTTGCACCAGTTAGAAGCTAGTAAATTATTACATAATGTTACAAATTCAGTGTAGAGAGAAATACAGGGCCTTCCAAGGAAGCCCGAACATATGAGTGGCTTATGCTTCCTTTCCTAGCCTATCCCACTGAAAAGCTGAGCTACCCTTGATCCCTGTGAGCGGCTCATGCCTAATAGAAGCAGAAGTGCCAATTCCAGATTTGAGTAACTCAATCTAGCCCCATTGATCAGTGCACCAAAGCATTGGCTTGCTGCTTCTCTACTGCTGTTGAAGATGTATTTATTTATATTCGTTCACACACTCATTCATATTACAACTGAAGACAGATTGTATCTTTACATATAGGAAGGGAGTTAATAATTTGTTTAGCCAGGCAGTTTGGAGCTTCTATAGCCCTGAAAGTAAATTGCCTGATCATGCCGTTGGTTAGTCAAGTCAAGTCTAGTCCAGTCCAGTCCAGCCCTGTTCCGTCTTGTTCTGCCTTGCCATGTCCGCTCGTTGATCAAGATTGTCCTGATATTTTAGTCACATGAGTTTGAATTGCCCCAACGTTCAGGACCCTACGACCCTTAGCTTCCGTTCCCCCACCCACCCCTTCCCCTGACGATTCGGTATTCATGTGCCGTGGACAGTCAACGAGAAGTAACTTGAGCTGTTCGCCAGACAATTAGAAAGCCTCATGTAGATATTGAGCTCCACAATTCCATGTACCCAGCCTCCTACAGCTACCAAGTGAGTTGTACATTACATTATCCTGAGCTCTCTGTGACGCCAATTAAAAACAAATCTCAGCAAATTTGCTAGTAAAGCTTTTATTTGGTATTTATATATTCTCACTGATACCTATTACTAATTAACCTCTATTCTCAAGGCTTCTCATCACTCACCCACTTGAGCTTGGAAAATGTCTCAGTCCATACCCTACCGTCAAGCAATTAGAAAGCCTTCTAGACAAGCTTCTGTAGAGTAAGTCTACAGTTTTATCCGAGTGAAAATCATGAATTGACGATATAATCAACTATAGTCCTCACAATGATATCAACCCTCAAGTTGACCATTACATAGGAATTGATGTTGGGACTGGTAGTGCAAGAGCTTGTATTATTGATGGTTCAGGCAATATTAAAGCGTGTACGTTGACATGACTATCAATCAGATTATTTTGTTAATGTAGACAGTGACAACAGAGAATATTAGTCTTTGGACCCCTCAGACAGGTTATTATGAACAATCCACCACAAATATCTGGCGGTGCATTTGTACATGCGTTCAGCGCGCTCTTTCCCTGCATAACATTGACCCTGAAACTATACATGGCATTGGTTTTGATGCTACCTGTTCACTTGCTGTGTTCTCTCATGATACAGATGAGCCCGTTACTGTAACAGGCCCCAATTTCGTCAATGATGGTAATGATCGGAACGTTATTCTTTGGCTTGATCATCGACCAGAGAAAGAGACCGAGGAAATAAATGCAACAAATCACAATCTTTTACGTTACGTCGGAGGAAAAATGAGTATTGAAATGGAGATTCCAAAAATTTTGTGGCTGAAAAGGAACATGCCTCCACACTTATTTGATCGCTGTAAGTTTTACGACTTAACCGATGCTCTTACACACATAGCGACAGGGAACGAAAGCAGAAGTTTTTGCTCCACTGTTTGCAAACAAGGCTTCGTTCCTGTTGGCGTTGACGGTAGTGTGAAAGGCTGGCAAGAGGATTTTTACAAAGCAATTGGCTTAGAGGATCTCGTTAAAGACAATTTTAAGCGTATGGGCGGAGTTGATGGAGTTGTGAGCCACTAAAAGTTTCATAAATGTAATAAATTGCTAAAATGTCATAGAATGGCAATTATTACTCCGCTGGTGAATTGACTGGCCGATTGTGTAAAAAAGCAGCTTCCGAGCTCGGGCTTCCAGCCGGGATCGCCATCGGTAGTGGTGTTATTGATGCATATGCTGGCTGGATTGGTACTGTTGGTGCTAAAGTAAACTTAGGAGAAGAGCAGATTGCCTCTGGTTCATTTAAGGACGATGTTACCCAGGCAATTGGACGACTTGCCTCTGTTGCAGGAACCTCAACATGTCATTTAGCTATCTCTAAAAATCCTATATTCGTGGACGGTGTCTGGGGGCCATATCGCGATGTGATCTTCCCAGGTATGTGGCTAGCTGAAGGTGGGCAGTCTGCAACAGGAGAGTTGCTTAAACACGTGCTTGAAACTCATCCAGCTTACAATGAGACCATCTCCATATCTGAGTCATTTAATACCTCCATTTATGAGTATCTTAATTCTCATCTTGAGGAGATGAAACAGAAAATGAAGGCACCATCATTATCTTATATTGCCCGAAACTTTTTCTTTTATGGCGACCTCTGGGGTAATCGATCTCCAATTGCCGATCCCAATATGACTGGTTCTGTTATTGGTTTATCTCCTGATAAATCTATTGATGGATTAGCCATATATTACTTTGCTACAATGGAGTTTATTGCAATGCAAACTCGTCATATTATTGAAACAATGAATAAATCCGGGCATAGTATCACGTCAATATTCATGTCTGGATCGCAATGTCAGAATAAAATCTTGATGGAATTAATTTCAACCGTTTGTGATGTACCTGTCCAAATTCCTCGTTATGTGCATGCGGCTGTGGTACATGGAGCGGCTATGCTGGGAGCTAAGGCTGCAAGTGCTGATAAGGATAACAAAACCGAGGATTTATGGAGCATTATGGCACGGATGAGTAAACCAGGTAAAACAACTTTCCCTGGTAAAAATGAAAACGAGAAGAAACTACTAGAGGTTAAATATAAGATATTCCTCGAGCAATGTGAAACGCAAAATAAGTACCGAAAATATGTTAAGGACGCCATTGGGGACTGGGGTTCCGAAAATTGAAATTAAAAAACAATTCATAAGCGACGATATAGAAAGGTTAAAAAATTATTTGTTTCGAAGGAAATTATTTAACGAAAAAATTAATATTAAAAATAATTTTGCAATGAATTTTCATAAAATTTCCTAAATTTGGTGAGGATGATATAATTAAGTTGTATGTAAAATGTAATATATCTATGTCATCATGTTTATAATATATTGAAGATGTGATCAATTTAATAGCCGAATAAAATTCGGACTTATTCAATATACTTGAGGTACGAAAGCTCTCTAAAGGTCCTAAAAACTCCATTGCAACAAATCTGGAATATAACTTTGTGCTACTTCCTATAATCGAGAGTAATAACTAACCAGCCAATAGCAGTAGTCGGTGATGAATTTCTGAAAAGTTATATACGAAACTCGTATAAAACCCCGTTTTTTTAACCCCTACAACACATGAATTTCATGCATGATTTATAATCAAATTCCCTATCAAAATTATCAACTTCACAAGACGCTCACATTCTCATCACTATATCTTTATCAAATTTTAATTACTTTAATAATTTTTGGTTGATATAGCTGTCGCAATCATTTTTATACTTTATTATCTAATTTTCTGAGAATAAAAAGGTGAATTTAATGAGGAGCTGGATTTTCTATTTTGTTTCTTCGAGCAGAAAAATCACAGCTTTTGATCTCCTTCATAACTTTCGCTCTTCTCCGTATATTTTAATGACAAAATTTTCACTAAATCATTATCTCAAGAGTCAGTAATTTTATCATTTTTAAGTTCCAACTTTGCCATTTGAAAATAATGATGATGGGCCTCGAATTCAAGTGTAGAGAAAAGTTGACATTTTCGTGAAGATCAGAATGACAAATCGTGCATGAAATTCATGTGTTACAGGGGTTAAAAAAACGGGGTTTTATACGAATCTCGTATATAACTTTTCAGAAATTCAAGTCTGACTAACCCTACTGCGTCTAGCATGCACACACAGTGTTGTTACAATTGAGAAGGTCTCCTTGCAAAAGTAGGGGTTTGTCTCGCTACGGGAGTTTAGATGGGATTCAACTCAGCACAGAGATGTGAGATGACTAAAATACTAAATATAAGAATAATCTCAAAATACGATCCTCTTCCCTTCTATCTCTCCTCTGGTGCTTTCTAAATACCTTCTATAATCAACCCCTTTTCTATATCTGTTGGGCCAACATTATTACGGTCCTAACCCGTTACATACGTTCAGTGCTTAGTAATCATTTAAGCTTTCTACTCCGGGCCTTCATGAATGAGCCTCCTGGCGAAATTTTTACAATTTTAATTCAGAGTAAAAAAAAAAAAAAAAAATGATGCATATGGGCATACAGTGAGAAAAACAAAAGAAGTGAAAAGAATTAAAAAAAAAAAGAGAAGAATCATGTCGACACTTTCTTTATCAGTGACTCCCCTTTACCGTCCGTACCCTCTTTGGCAGCTTGAATGCGGCTTGACCGAGCCTTATGTTCTGGAAAATCGGTAGAGCTTCCTCATGATAGGTTATCAGGTAACTCTCCCGCAGCCTAAATTTTTTCAAAGAATCTCCGTGGTAATGTCTAGGTATCCTGGTACCATCGATTTGTCTCAAAGTGTATGACCGTCCCATGTCACCTCCGTATCCAGTTACAACAAACGGTCCTCTCCAACTAGGCCTCATCTTCTTACTCGATTGCCTTTAATCAAATAATAGTACGAGATCTCCTGGATTGAAACTCATTGGCGAATTTATCCCCATATCATGTTTCTGTGCAGCAATATTCTTAACATATTCAGATCTACGTTTTGCCTCCTATCTACAACGAGTACGTTGATATACGAACTCTAGAACTAGCTGGGCATGATCGTCTTCATCTGGGATGATATCGACTAAGTTCCCCCTTAACGATTGTAAGATCTCCGAACGGCGGAAGCTTCCATAATTAGCCTCTAAAGGGCTGGCAGGATCAAAACCAAACAGAATCTCATAGAGTGAGAACGTGAGATGTGAAATATATCTCTTGTTCATGTGATATACAGCTTCATGTAGATGTGATGGCCATTTCCATGGGTCTGGTGTACATTTTTTTAAGACCCTTTGGAGGATGTCAACTGCCTTCTCAATATGTCCAACAGCTCCTTTTGCGGCTACTGGCGCATGACACCATACAACTCCAGATTCCTCCGCAAAACGTCTAACTTTTGTCCCAAAATGCGGTCCTGGATCTGAATATATACCCACCGGAATTCCAAACGACACAAACAACTCCTTCAGGAAATCAATTACCGTGTCCGAATAATTTTTTTCCGTTCCTTTCGCCCAAGTAAATCGACTAAAGTAATCTGTACAAATTAAAATCCAAGGAATCTTATTGCCAAAATCAGGAAAAGGTCCAATGAAGTCTATACCAAGCAACTCCATAGGTGCGCCAACTGTAACTCTAGCCCTTAACTGTGACTTCACAGCTGTGCCATACCTAGCACAAGTCAAACATCCTAAAATATAATCCCTGACATCTTTTGACATACAAGGCCAGTACAACTTGTTTAATTTCCGCAGGGTGGGTGCCCACGCAAAATGGCCCCCTTTATCATGTGCCTCTTCAAGTAACTCTGCCACTTCCCCTTGAACGATACAACGTTTCTTAACTTTTCGGATCTCTTTAAACAATACTCCATCAGGCCCTACACTATGTGCTGATACTTTTTTCAGGAAAGCAGCTATTTGTACTCTGGTTGAACAATTTAATGGGAGTATGGCTGTGTTAAGAAATCGAGCAATATCTTCGTACCAACTTGACTGCATATACTTCCCAAGTACTTC
>QVIK01000505.1:0-37738 GCA_003957845.1 Oidium heveae
GTGCGAGTAATAATGTATGCGAGACCCCATCCCAGTGACTGCGATTGCCATCGTAGGCTACAGGATTAATACGGCTTACAAGCCGTCACAGCAATGGATGAACTTGATGTCACCACATCGCTTATCACTACGTAACTCTGACGACAGGTTGTTAACTAATAAGTATATGACGAAGATAAGGATGATAACTTGATTTGGTGGATACATGTAGAAAATTCCTGGATTTTAGATAAAGATCTTTTTTTTTTTTTTAATACTTTGGAGATAATTAGAACTTCTTACTTTGATCTTTAATCATTTAGATAATTGCACAGGACAATTAAATAACTTCCTGATAGAAGTGGATTGATCAATCATCAGACGACACATCTTTGCAATCTTATTGACAAAGTTATACATCAGGGCTTGGGAGCGGCACTCCCAGTGTGGAAAACAACACCGAATGTAGTGTTGCATTGAGAAGGAGGAATTCCACCAGCTCGGATACTGCTCGAAGGTCTTCGTCTTTGTCTCGCAGCTAGATTAAATTCACCAGATACATCGACATCCCCTGCGAAGTCGAGCAACCGTGTGTCCTAACGTAAGTACACTTGAGTATAAAAGAAAAAGAGACTATCGTTACGATGCATGTTTGATACTCGAATGTAGAGTGGCTGGGCACCGAAAAGTCAATTGATATATCGCTGCCTTCTACATGCTTGATTGTTTCAGGTCCTGCATGAGCAAACATCGAATGTAGTTCATTCGCGTTGAACTTCGCAATTCGAGGCGCTTAGCTGGTGAGAATGAGTTGAAGCAATTGCCTTGTCGAACATCTTTTTGCAGAGTCCAATGCTTTCTAACTCTTTCTAGAATGCAGAATTTCTCATTGCTTCTCTGCAGCTTTGATGGATGCTCTGAATTCTAGTGTACACCCTTCTGGTTTAAGATGTTCAGCGAGACAAGATTAGTCATAAATCCTGGAGCTAGAGCAACGTTTTGCAATTGTAGAGTTGCAATTACTTCATCGGTCATTACTTTCAGGGTTACCGTTCCGAACGCTTCAATCGGGTACAAAATTTTTTCGGCAAAAATTTCGTCGCCTGGACTGGCTTCTCTCGTCGTAACTCAGTTGTTAATGGATGAGTCGTTGCAAACATGAGTATCTGATGCGCTGTCCAGTGTCCAAGAGTAGTAAAACTTGTAATCATATGTATTCGCTGCGTTGAAAGATGAGCGTGTTGTGAATATACCTAGTGATTTTGGTGCGGCAGGCTCAGCATCTGCATCGTTCCCTGTCAATAAAGGAGGATTGTCAAAACCATCATACTTAAAAGTCGTGACAAACCAGTTGTATTCTTTAGGGTTTCGACTTTCCTGTTAGTGTTATGGAATATGTTTTCTTTTCCTCTCCAACCTTGTGGGCGTTGTGATGGTGTAATCTAAAAGCATTTCTTATACCTATGTTGTATACCATACAAACAGGGTTTTTGTAGTTTCTGTAGCGAATCGTTGATTGCGTTTACACCATTGCCTTCAACAGAAGTTACCGTAAAAGCACACAATTTCACGCTAAAATTTAATGCTTGGTTTCGTCGGTAGTTGTTCCGAAAGTCTTCAATCATATCAAAAAGAGACGGAATGCTAGGACGGGATACGAAGACTTTGCGACATACCATCGCCGCTTCTATCATATTGAAGCGAACTTTGAGTGTTTCTGTGGGTAAGAGACCTCTCCCACTCATTTTGCTAGCTGCAGAATTCACACACAAAATACACGTAAACTTAGAAAGGGCTCGATAATAAATGAGTTCGTAAGTCATTTCCTTAGACATAATTGCCTCAAGAAGTTTAAAGAATTTGCTAGGACTACCGGCTACTTTGACTGAATCCTGATTCACCTATCTTCGGCTGAATGCGTGAAAGGTTTAAATTGAATGATCATTTAATAAGGATGCTAGGAGGAGGCTAATGTGAGAAATGTTGGCTAAATTCACTAATAATCCTTTTTTTACTCTACTTTAATTTTTTTTCTCTTAATTGTCCTTTTATTAAATAAGTTCCTTCGATATTTTTGTATAAAATACTCGTTGGAAATAGTGCGAACGAGTGGGTCATACCAAAGTGTGTGTACTGTCGTAATAAACACACTATCTCAAATAGGAGACCATGGGATCCTGAGATTATTATAGGCTTTCTAAGCGAGGATGACTAGTCAGCTATATAGGTCCTTTTATAATGTGATGATTGTAGTTAGAAGCGTGGATAGACAACATACAATTACTCTTACTTGATTACAAATACCATTTACTTTACCCTGTGAAACAAACACTTAGCAAGCATTTAAGGGTCAAAAAGGCTCGCCTGAATTGAGGAGGATAACTTACTCAAGCATAAAGAAGTCAATTATAGCGGAGAAATATGTGGAAGTGGAGAAAAAATGCGATGACTGTAGAAGTTGTGGTGGTGAGAAAGAGGGACCGACAACTACCCGGAAGTGTGTCAACAGCGGCGAGGTTGGTTACAACGCACGAACCTATCAGGTAGACAAAGAGATGCCTAATATGTATATTTTTGATTAATTGAAATTGGATTGAATGGTTGCTCATGAATAATTTAGTTTGAGACTAATGGTGTCGCGGGAAAGTGTGCAGGGTACTGATGAAACACGTTAGCTGGAGATAATAAAAGCCAATTAACTTTAAATCTTACATATGACGAATCTTGCCACAGAACACGAGATTCTGTTATGTTGGGGTTGATAACACTCATCAAAGTTTTTATGATCCAATTCCTGTTCTTAATAATTTCTATTTTTCTTGCTCAAAGTTCAGCCGCAAATTCTATGCATCACCGCTTGGTATCCTTATATCTTGGGCCAATGCATTTTTTTGAAACAATACTATAATCATATCTTGTTTGATTTAAATCCCAAGATTTAATCCTTATATCTTTCTAGTACACCTTGATCTCTTTTCTCTCCACTATCCCCTATGATTCTGATCCGATCTAGACGCGTCCGACAACTACTGTTACTATGACTTTCATCACCTAAAATCCCATCTACGATAAAAAGGACCAAGCTTGAGACATTTTGAAATTTGACTAAACGTAGGGATAGAGTAGTTGTGCCCGTATCATCCCAATCGGAATCATTGAGAGTAATTGTTTGCGTCGCCATCATCTGCTCTGCTTCATCAAAGCCCAGGATATTGGCTCTGTTAGAGTAAATTTGTATCGTTCTGGGTCGCATGGTGGCTTCTACCTGTTGCCGTTTATGTGTTGGTCTAGGGGGTACAGACGTGACCTAAACAGTTAAAACGTTAAAACATAAAATAAGAGGATCTCCAACAATAGAATTGACTGATAGAGGGAAATTCTTTATTTCCTCTTACCTGTAAAGAATGGACCTTGAGTATTGAACGGAATGGAATGTATAGCATCAGTTGCTCATCTGTATCACTTTCTACCCAATCCTTGTTTTTGACAGAACTAACATCTTCTTGGAGACCAGAGGGTTTCTGGTTGTCAAAGAGTACCTGAACCGATCCGTAATCATTGTCGGCGTTCAACAAATCCAATCCTTTCAAATCAACTTCTTCTGTTACATCATTGAAGCCTCTTGGAATGTCTGCGATAGGCCAACTAGGCCTGCCGTTAGAGCCCACTCCAGTCTTACTTGGGACTGTTATGCTTTCCGATTCGGAGATAATTCGTTCAACTACAGTTTTCACCTGTTCGATATCAACACCTGATATTCTTTCTATTTGTTCCGTGTTTTTGAGGACGATGATAGTAGGCACGCTAGATTTTACGTGTTAATTAAATTTCTTCTTTTAGACTTAAGAATAAAAAATTATCATAAGAGGAAAGGTTTGTAGATGACTAGCATACGATGCAACGGCATAATCGGACGCTATCGTCAAATGCGTTTCTATATTTACTTTGACAAATATCACTCGATTTCGGATAGATAAAACCGATGATAATTCATCATAAACAGGAGCAACTCTCTTGCAAGGTTCACACCAGTCTGCAAAGACTTCTTAGTGTTAGTATAGATTTTCACACTTACGGATTGAACAGTCAGGAGATCGGGAGAAAAAAAAAAAGTTATAAGCAGGGTAAATGTAGCAAAGATTCCTCACAGTATATAACTAAAATTTGTGAAGAATGAAGAATAGATTGAAATTCTTCCGGCGACGATATCAATATGGCTTTAGTCATGGCAGGTCGGTGTTTTAGTTAATTTTACAAAGAAAACGAAATGCTGAAAGGGTAATCATTTAATTGACCCGCTAAAAAACCCATTAATTCATTTACCACCTGTGAAGATGAATACACCACATGGATAACATCCTTAGTAATCACAGTGCTTGTTTACTTACATAGAAAGTAAATAGCAATGATTATGACTTACTAAAAATATGAAATTATTAAAGTAAACCCATAAACTCTGAATATCTAATGAGCTTCTTTTCATCCCTTCTAATTAAACAAGCAAACATTCCAACTGCCATAGAAGCTGCAGTCCCAGAAGCTCATCCTTCTGAAGCTTTGTTACCTACCTCCACATTTTGCAAAGAACTAAGCCCTCGTATGAACGAGAATATCGAGTTTTTCTCCTGCAATGATTTCTACAGTTCTCTTCAGCAGCACAGAAGATCCAATAACTACAGTGTAGTCTTACGGCTGAAAACAGTGGGAGAAGGGCACAAATTTTCTTCTTGATTATCATAGAGAAAAAAAATCGAAATACCAAGAACCTGAACCCTCGTTCTTCTAAGAAGTATACAAAATACCGGAAGTCGTAAAGCGGAATGTGAATTCAGAATTGATGACAAAGATTTTCCATCGGGCAAATGAAAGGTCGTGTATAATGAAGCTTGCAATAATCATGAACCCTCAGACGGAGTCATTAATCATCCAGCTGATTAAAAAGATTGCTAAATGTAAATGAAAAGGCAGTAGAAATCATCAAAACATTGATATCGCGTATGACTAAAGTTTCTACAATTTAAGTCATAACAAAGGAGGACTGTAATGTTGATCTCACAAAAGGAGATTTACATAACTTAAGATAATGCTTACGAAAAGAATAGCTAGGAGGTTTATCTCCTATATAGTGGCTAAATAATTTGAAATCTGAGGTCGGTAACACATCTCTGCTCGGTAAAAAAATGGGATGAATGTGCATCCCTAAACAGCTTGATGTAGTAAAATTAGGACCTTTCCTACTGTTAGTATTATAAAAAACGTTCATGGTCATTGTAAATTTGACATCTTTGAAAAGCAAGACGAATATGTTCTTTAAAAACAGCTCCATCTCGAAGTGTATACCAAGCCATCTGATTAAGTCCTTTTGTTCAATTAAGAAATCCCTGACTTATAAGAGAAGATTCACACATTTCCTTCTGTTATCAAAATAAATTAATCTGATCTTTTCCATGTCAAAAATAATCCCATTATCCGTGTCCCAGTCATGCGAAAACTCAAGCTGTTTTTGTAGCTTTACCTGGCAGTATTTCATTGTCTCATTTGTAGTAATTAATACAACATCAGGATAGCTAACAAGTCCCTGCGAAAGGCCCCAAAGTAGTTCTATATAAAGAAGAAATAGGATAGGGGAGAACGAGTATCCTTGTGGAAGTCCGCATACTTTAAAAAGTGTATCGATTTTGGCATAGTCCAGGCGTATACACACCTATCGTTCAGAAGAGGAAGGCTTTGATCAATAATAAGAAAAATAGGCCATCCCTGGTAGTAATATAAGTTAAGGTGGTTAGGAAGAATCCTATCAAACACGCCTTCGACGTCGACAGCAATCAGACTTGCGGTCTGATTTCTTTCCCACGCATGATATTTATCGCAGGCTAAGACTATTGTAAGATCAACAGCTAAATTATGCTTGATTGCAAAACACTGGTCGCTAGCGATCAGTTTTGACTTGAGTGCCAAGTATATTATACGATGAGCAATGGTGTGTTCAAGGCCCTTATCTGAGCATGAAAAAAGGACTATAGTTATATATGACTTAAAAAGCGATCGATTTCTTTTTCCAGTTGCGAGGAAGATAATTACCGTAGCTATCACGAATACCTATGGATGAATGTCAAGTTTAATACATTTGTTAAAAATACTAATAATCTGATCACCAAAGCTGCCGCGCTGTACGTGGCAATTAGAAGTAAGCTCATCTTCACCTGGGGTTGAATATGTAACTTGTCATATAGCCTTGTTTCCCTCTGATTGAGATTTCTTTCCAAGGAATAACACTCTTAGGTGCAGTTGCGGTATCTAAAATTAAACTTTCAGCATTTAGATGACGGCAAATAACTTCTTATGAAGAAGCCTAGCTTTAGGTTGAGAGTTACTGACTTCCTTTCTTTACAATGATCGATTTATAGATCAGCTATACTTCAGGCTCTCCAACCTATTTCGCAATTTTGCACATGAGCAAATTTTGACCTAGTAGAGGTTCATTACTTTCTCGATGGATTTAAAAAATTGCATGTACGCCAGCTAGCTTGCAATGAGTGCTAATGTTATCAATTTAACGCCTTTTTTAAGATGGTTCTGATGCTTGAGGTGTATTTGTGGCAAGAGTTGAATAAAGAGGCTCTTCGGACGTTTTTGACGATTGAATAGAAACTAGCTAGCTGTGCACCATCCCGTCTGGATTATAAGTTTCTCTAGACGCTCATAGCTTGCTTCATTTTTACAATAAACAAATCTTTGCTTTTTGTTTGGCACAAATTCATGGATGACTGAGACCCCCGATCAACTGATGGTAGCGAGTTTTCAAAAGTAGAAAACACGATAAATCGAGCAGTTGATGAATGTGCAACGTATATAAGGGCATATATATGAGATGCTCTTTAGCCTGGAAGTATTTCCATTGAAAATCCACGTTCGTGAGGCTCCCATGACCATGATTGAGTAGAATACGCAAGTTAAAACCGTGTACAGATGTTTCGACAAAGGCTAAAATAGAAGCTGGTTCAGATTGCAGCTTGAAAGCCAGCTTTTGATCGTCATAAACCTCTTAACCTCTCAACACTTTCAAAAAACACTTATACCAATTTTATTATAAATTTCTTCTTCATAAGATTTAAAATCTGCAGAGTATTAGGTTATTATGGCTTCCGTTATGCAATGAGGGCTACAGCTTAGTTTGTGGCAATGTAAGATCTGAGAAAAAAATAAAGTAGTTGTCAGATAGAATATATACTTGTCGTTGTCGTTTGCGTGTTACGCGATGCTGCTTGAATTACGAAAGAAAATTATTGAGAGACGCAATAGCTTTTGTTGCCCAGTGTGAATAAAACACATCTTTTATTGCCAGGGTGCTATGCGGGGAAAATGCTCCACATTTTATGTTGGTGTATCGGAAAGACTGTAGGTGTGCACCTGTTGAGTACTTGCAATTTAGCTGTTTGTACCAGATCATGAGACCCTTACTATGTATATTCTGCCCAATTATAGTCATCAGCCGTTTGTCTATGAAATATTAGTTATTCTTATTAGCGTTGTCTCGTGATTTGAGAAATAGATGTTTGATTTAATAACGATGTTGAGATAAATCATCAGATACGCTATAATGCAATTATTGTTCCTGTAACCATCTTATTTGACTACATAAGTTTTTTCATTAGATCTTGAAATAATGTATACATGTTTATATGAATGTAGGGGTTATAAATGTTCACCTGACACCAGTTCAAACTATCTTGATAAAGCTCTAGTAAATAAGTCAACTAACCGGCCTTGCCTCTACGCTTATCTATAAGCCATGGGGCCTCCGATAACGATTGGCTAATATAAAGCGAGCGTAATAGATTAATCAGCAAATAGATGCAATGGATTTATTCTAATACTTGAATTTGATAAGTTACTTAGCTATCTAACTCTTAGTCATTTAGCATTAAAGTTGCCTCCTTGATCTCCAGGGCCCAATGTATGTGCTAGTAAATTACCTTTCTAATCTACAGAAGGGGTCTCAGATTCAGATCCAAGCAAGAATGGTTCACGAGATGTGCTACGCCGCAGCAACAGGCCATTACAGCTTTAATGTTGCATTTTATTATTTCCCGAGAAGAAGTTCGTAGTAATGAGAAATTAATTGCTAACCGTACAATCATCAAGATTTCTCATGCCGAAACGTTTCTGTATTGATTGACTCAACCAAATACATTAATCCAACCTCATTCGACAACAATATTTCTCATACTCTACATCCGAGAAGTAACATTGAAAGATGTAAAGTTCAATACGATTACATAGCCAAGTGCCACATGATTAAACTGTCAGACCAAGTCGAATGAGTTTTATGCAGCTCTCAAACATTTTCAGCGTGAAAGCAGGATTTCTAGCGAGTCGTGTTGGATTTCCATATGGAACCCCAAAATACTCACATTTCATCAATTAACTATGAAGAGCGAGCGACCTCTTCCAAGTATTCCAGGCCCAGAAATTGCTCGGCAAGACTCTTTAGAAGTCCAGCCATCGAGGCCCTCATCAACATTACCCTTACGTTTTAGAACTTCCACAACAGATATCAGCACTTCAAGAGTCGAAGGAGATACTGTTGGACTAGAATTACATCATAGACAGTATACACCAGCTATGGCTTCGAGGTTTCCTGTGCTATCTGTGCCAGCTCGAACATCATCTCAGGCTTCAGGAGCATCTATAAATGATCATTCATATGCCATATCCAATTTAAATCAGACTATTGATACATTTATGCCCAGTAGCTCTAACAACGTACGTCAGAATACCGATAGATATGTAACTGGATTAGGGGGCTTTGTATCCAACGACAACATGCGCTCTTGTTACCCAAATTCTCAATTTACAGCAAGACTTATACCGCGTAGTAACTCACCTGGAAACCATCCCAGCTCCTCAATTCTGTTACCCACAACCACTCCAATAACAGCTTCTCCAAATAACTCAGATAATGGGGAAATGAGAATATTCGCGACACCTAGATGGCAGCTTGACTCCGAGGTAAACGTCTGCCCTATATGTAAAAGTAGATTTAGTGAGTACTATCTCTAGACTGGTAATTGAATTACTTATTAATATAATAGGCTTCTTTTTACGAAAGCATCATTGTAGGTAAGTTTCACCGACTCTATCCTCATTCAAGGTAGAAAGTATGTTGATATTCAATTACTAGGAGATGTGGTAGAGTTGTGTGCGACTCTTGTTCACCGCACCGTATTACAATACCTTTTCAGTATATCGTACAGCCTCCTCCTCAAGGAGAAGCCTCTATGTCGCAATTTCGAAGAATACGACAAACTGATATTGATAAATCATCAGAGTATATTGAGGGAGGCCAACAAGTGCGTCTTTGTAATCCATGTGTGCCTGATCCAAATACTACTCCTGCACGGATTGTTGTAAATCAAAATAGACGGCACGGAGAGAACATGCATAACATCTATAATCAATCAACACCCACTCGAACAATGGAAGCTTCCTTATCAATGATATCACATAGCCCGAGGGAACCTACGAATATCGTTGCTTTAAATTCTCTTAACCATCCTACACAACACAGTAGTGCAAGAAATCGATCACAAATTTCACGGACAGATGATTCATCTCACAGAGCTACTCACACCCGGCGGAGGGATCGTGGCTTAAGGCAAAATAGTCTAAATAGTCGACCTAGGAGCAATACTGTAAGCATCTGGGTATTATTATATTAAGAACCATAAATTCGCTAATTACTGACTTAGGTTGGAGTTCATGGCCATTCAAATCAATATGTAAGTCACCATCTGGCAAAGATATTCCAATAAATTAGATTAAACACGAAATTTATAGTTTTGAGAAATTCTAGTAACAATTAATCTTAGAACAACTCATCTAGTTTTCCTAGCGATACATTAATACTTCAAAATTCCTGTTCTATGCCACTCTCTAATCATCATGGACGATCGCTTCTGCATGCACAAAGCTCGACTCGGCCTCAACTTTCGGAGGGAGACGAATGCTGGATATGCCATGAAGAACTCCCTTCGAGTAGTCTTGAAAACTTCGAAGAATTACGAGCAGCACATGTAAGTGCATGTATTCGTCACGCAATTCAACTGGCTTCAGGGTCACGTAGAATTAATGATGTTCAATTGTCACGGGAAGCAAATTTACCTGAGCAAGGAGCTGAAAATATTACAAACGATTCTGGAGACCTATCCTCAATGAGGGCCAACCCACAATATGACAGCTTAAGTACTAGCTTAAAATCAAAAAGAGAAAGGCGAACAGGTGTATTTCCATATAAAGCTACAGAAAAAGACTGTATCGATGATGCCGAGTGTGCCATATGTCTGGAAGAATTTGAGATTGGTGAAGAAATGGGACGACTAGAATGCTTTTGTCGATTTCATTTAAAATGCATAAGGGGGTGGTTCAAGACACGACCTGGACAGTGTCCTATTCATCAACATGGCGGTGGCTACTAGTCCTGATGACAAGCAAGTTAATATTGAATTAACTTATCTATCGGATGCTATTGAGATTGAAATTTAAATCTAATCCAATTAAATTTGGGTATTGCTCAAAAAGAATGATTTTGGTAACCAGAATACATAGAGTTATCACGTTAGGATTCTCGATACTTCTAGAGTGCCAAGCCAATGCAACTCATAAGTATAATGCAGCTACAAACCAAATTTCATCCTAGCCTAATAGGAATGAAAAATAATCTAAGAAAAGCCTCTGCTTGGGTAGTAAAAGTTTATCGAATATCTCAAATTGGAATTTCCTTAAAAATACATCCAGTCTGATTTAGCTTTGAATCTTGGCTCATTCAAGAGAGACAAAAGAATTTATTACCAGAGTCTAGCTCTTCGGTCGCAAAAATTAAAATATATGATCTGATTTTTTATGCGAGTGATATCTCTCTCAAACCTGATAAATTATCTAGCACTCAGGTTCGGATTCTGCTGATCAGTGAGAATTAATACGATACAACAATAATTTAATCTGGAAAGATTTGACCTTTATCGGATAAGAAAAAATCTATTTGAATTCTTTTGAAACCAAAATCTAACTATGATCCGTGCTTCAATTTCTTCTGACTCGAACTTCATTCAATCACATCATTTCTATAGAAGAAGGTTCGTGCGAGAAGCTTACAACTGCTCTGAACTATGCCCTAAGACAATCTCTCTTGATACCCAGTTCAAGAAAATTTGAAACTAGCTTTATGAGGAAATGGTTCTAAATGTTCTCAAAAATCTACGTTAAAACTTTGGATTTAAGATTTCAGTTGGCATTAATCAATTTGCTTCCCATATCATTCTCTTCTCTTAACTCGGAGGTGCCTTTGCCGGGCTTTTCACTGGGTGGACAATTAATGATAACTGATAATAATGTAGTAATCAAAAAAATCCAACTATTTATGTAAGGTTTTATATATGTTGGTTCAAGAATTTTAATACTACATTAAAATGTTATTTGAGCTTCTATATGATGACCTATAATTCAAAGTTAAAATGCTGATAGAAATACTAAATACGAATATTACTGTTGCAGGCTGTGCCTTTGTATTTTAAGACTTAGCCTTAGGTTCTGTTTTACACTGGTCTCAGATGAAATCCCCGGAAATTTTATAAAAGACAGCTTATTATGATATGCGAAAGTTTAGGAGATCAGTTGAGTAAAACTATAATGATGTCTAGTATGGGCTGATCTTGTACAGATAGGCATACAAGTAACAGGTCAGGCTCACTTCTGAGTTTCAATTAAAAAATAGAAAGTATTTTGGTCATCATACTTATTCGAATATTGTTTTGGTGGTTAATCCTTCACATATTTTTTAATCCTAATTTTTAATACAAATATTCTTCTGTTCCGATTGCAATTCAAAATCTTTAAAAGAAGAGTAAAGTCAATAATTGTAGTAATACGTGAGATATAGAGAGCCTGATCCAGAAAACGAACCAACCAACTGGGATACAATTTATTCAACAGAAGGTTCAATTATATTACTTCCCCTAGGAAATAGCGTCATGAATCAAGACCACCCAATGACTTAAGAATGGCTAGAGGGGACAGTCGTACCCCCATAGCAACAAAGTCAACACCCTCACCAGAATGGAAATAATAACCTTATATGCATTATACCTGAAATATATCAATCAGTTTGAGAAAAATTAACAAAAATTACATTATTTTTTTTTAAAGATGTTGCCTAACTAACCACAAAGATTCTTTCCAATTCCTCCAGTTACAATAGTCCCAATAACTACTCAGATGCCTCTCTATCAACAACACGACTAAAGGAAAGCCTCGAACTAGCCCCGTCTGGAAAGGTACGAAAAGGAGCAAATTAGTAATTCTCTGATTACTTGTAAGATTTAGAATTAAGACTGTGCTAAAGTGGAAATATACACCTTGCCTCGATTCCTTCTTTAAAACCATATTTTGATCCCGATAGCTAATTATCTAATTACTAGGATCTTGTAATATTAAGTTTGAGTTCATTTGACAAGGTAACGTATACCTTCAGACAAGAACATTATCTCGAAATGCCGTTTTAATTACTGTCTTTATTACTGTTTTCTTGTTGTTCTAATTAATGGTTTGATTACTTACATCAACCATACGAGATTTGGCAGGTTTAAGCGTATGAAGGAATGTCGATTAATCTTCCTACTTCTCTGTCTTTATTTCGGTTTAAAACTAAAGGTGTAAATAGAGGAACAGAGTCTCATTGTGGATAGAGTTCTTCACACTTTGTCTTCTGTCAATAAGTAGACCTTAGGTACCTTCTGAGTCTATACGACCTTTAGTAAATAATTTTAGTCCCCTCTGTCTAACCTTTTGTTTACTTTCCTGATACCTATCATATCTTCCCTAGAAACCTTTAGATGTCCAACTCGATCCTCATAAAACTTATAAAACACGACAAGAACCCTAAATCCTCACTCACTGACACCCCTAGACAACGAAACTATTATTTTCCAGCCTGAAAATGGAATGAATGTATCATAACGTGAATTTTTCACTTGATTTTAGGTAAGACAAAACTCAGTGCCCCTCAAATCTACGATAGGTGCACAAATTATTTGCCCTTATTTAGGCTTTCCTAGCAGCAGCATCAAGCTTCATTGCCTCTCCTGGTGACAATTTAGTCTTTCGTGGTGATGGTTATTTTTGTGGTGAAATATTATTTTGAGGAAGGTTACAATGTTGATAGAGTTGTAATTGATGAGGTGAGCTTGGGCCTGTAAAAGACGGAGAGCGGTGAGTTTTGAGAACGCGGCAGGACGGTATGTACCTATGCCTTAGTCTCTCAGGTCCATGTGTATATCTCATTTTTCAGTTGAATGAAATAGTAGCGAGCTCGGTGATGTTGGCAGGTATATCTATACCCAATAGCATAGCTTGTATGCTAGGTTTGTGCCCATCACGAAAAAACACAATTTTTACTAAGTCTTGAGCCCAACCCAATTGTGAGGTTTAGGCAGCAAATTTAAAGCAATATGCTGCACATGAGCCAGATTATTTTGAACCTTTAACTTACTTTCCTTCGTTTTTGACAATCAAGCCAATCGACTAATGATATGCGCTCTCGGAAAAACATATCCAATAGTCAAATTCTTTTGAGTAATCATAGCAATTTTAGGGATGATTACGAAAGGATTCTTGACTGGCTAGAAATCGATGAAAATTTCAATACATTTATTGGTGCTGGTCAAAAGACTAAATTTGATGGACAATGCGTCACGAAATTGACCAAATTGAATGAGCTAGTGAGTATCTCGAATGACGCATGGAATAATCGGCTTAGCTTGACCGGCCAATAACTTCGGCACAGAATGTTAAATTATCGACAAATGTATCAGAAAACTAGGGGTTGTTTAAGCCGATAAAGTGGAGCTGGAGTATCACAAGGCGAATAACTGTCCGGAGTTCGAACCTTGAAAGATCTCTTGGAGCGGAAATGTCCATTATATGAGAGGATGGAAAAGTTGTCTGGTAACAAAGCAAACTTTAATCCTCCATTATCGGTTGATATTGTCACTTCCCAAAGTGCAGCCGAAGGGAGTGCGCCAGACAACGTTTCTGATGAAGTATTGAAACTGGAACTGGAACGAGATTTTTCTCTACCAGTATCACTTACATCTTCTCCTTCTCCACCTCCAGCACACAGACTGTCAAGAAGACAGCTGCGATCTAGCATTCTCGAAAGTAATGCTAGGCAGGATATCGAAGGAATATCAAGGCGAATTCTTCGCAAGAATACGAATTTAAACTCATTAGCCAGGGAAAAAGGTAAAGAAAGAAAAAATGTTTAATTTAGAAAGGGTAGTGAAAAGAAAAATCGAATCTTTCATGACGAGAGAAATGGAGAAAAGAGCAAGGATTAAAGAAGATGTGCATTTAACAAGGACGAATGTACTGGGGGATCTGATCAGGAGTGGTACTTCCCAGGAGGAGTTAGAAACGGCCGCGGCTAATTTTGAGAGATTTTTTAGTAATGAAAATTACTAATTATAAAAATATCTATTGCGCAAAATATATGACCCAAATCATGTGTAAACTTTAAAGGAGTTTTTTGATGAGTAAACGCTGAGGCATCAAGTTTTGTAAAATCATTTTTGTCGTAAAGCCAAAACTATCTATGGGAAAGCCTCCCCGTTTCATAATTTCTACTAATACAAAAGTCTCTGATTGTTTCCCGATACTGAGCTGCATTCTTCGGGACCTCAATTGATTCAATGATATGTTGTCATTGTCATCAAGCAAAACCTGCTCTATCCAACTGTCACCTATACAGGATGTTAGTAATTTTCTGTTGCAAGGAATGAGACATACCGAGATCCATTAAGACATTGTGCAGTATACCGCATGCCAAAATCCATTCAAAAACGTGCCGTGAATCTTCAGGCGTGTCAATTTAAAGCCTCATTTCTTTCAAAGAAGCCCATTGTTCCTTCAGAATTCCAATGGCGTGTTCGTTTCGAATACGTGCTTTGCAAAACAAGTGCCAAACTTGCTGTTTATTTGTATATAAGCAGCTGGCCTTTTATCGTTGTGTTGGGATTGTTTGCAATTTTCATTCTTCCATTGACATTAGCGTCAGCCATCGATCCTGGGTAGCCAGTGGATATCGAAATAATGCGTTTATCGCAATCACACTCTACATGTGTGTTTATTGAGTATTAATGATGACGATCCCAGTAAGTTTTGGGGTCTGTCCTTATTCTTTGGTGGAGAGGGATACAAGTTCCATGCACAAAGCCAATACAGCCTGGAAAGCCTTCCTTAGCCAGTACTCTAGATAATTGCCGTCGCTTACTCTGATCTAGCCAGTACATATACTTTTCTTGTAAGGATAAAATTGCGGTTAAGACGCGCCCAGTATATAATACTGTTGTGCCATGACCTACAGCCTAGACACACCACGAACGAGCAAGACTGGCCCCATTACCGTTTGAGCCCATTCGTTCATGTGCTACAATCGACTGGTGAATAGGTGTGCTTTTTTTGCAAGTTAACCTATTCTGAAAAATAGCGTGATCCTGTATTTCTTCTAGGAGCATCCAGAATGCATCCTTACCAATTCGTACTGTTTGTCGAAATACGTCTTCATTTTCTGCAAAGAAATATTTCGTCAAGAAGTCATCACTTCTCTCTTTGACTCTCCGGCTCACGGAGTATCGATTGGTCGTAGCAGTCTCAAGAAATTCAAGGTTCTCATTTTTTTATTCTTCCAATTCTTCATCATCCAAAGAGAGCGCAAATTTAACTTCACCTGGAAGAATTTCACATGCTTCTACTATATCCAGCGCGTCAGATATCTCCTGTTGATTTTGTGACTTGTGAGGCATTTTGTATGATGTCTGATCTGTTTCAATCAATATCATTCTAAAAGTTTTTGTTTGATTTGAAAATTGTATTGCGTAACCTCCCATGTTCTTACATACTTGAATAATTCTATACTAATGATTCGGACTAGGAAGGGCTCAATTGAGCAGAAAGAATGTTAGGAATTTACGTTGGATTAATAATTTGACTTATCTATAATTGATTATTTGTAAATAGATTAGGATTGCTGATCTTTTTATATTCATGAACCTCGAAATTATATTAGATGAGCTGAAACACGGAACAGACAATATTAACTAGTGAAACAAGAAAGTCTAATCAGGACTTCAGATCTTCAAAATTTAATCCACGAGACTTACCCCAGAAATACAAGGTTTAGACTCTATTCAAAAATATAGAGATTGTGATGATGATATATATGACAGATTTCCTGAACCCAAAACACCCTTGAAGAACTTGGACTAAGTAGACTTATACAAGGATTAAGTTGCACAAAAATTCTAGTTGATAATCAGTCGACTGTTGCACTTGCTAAAAATCAAAATAACCATAAGAGCTCGCGATATGTAAATAGTTGTAACTACGATTGCCGTCAATTGTTTCGTCGAGGCCGAATTGATGTTTAATATATCCAGACCAAGTAGTAACAGGCTGATCTTTGACAGAGCTGGCATCAACTGATAATATAATGCAATTCTTTGTTTCTACACAAAGTACAAATTGAGGGGGGTTCTGTAAATATGTATCATGTATAAGAGACTCCAAAAGCAAGATAGTAGATAGATATAGTATACACAATGTAGTCTCGCGATATGTCTTTGATTTTCGTTGTAACATAAGTCTCTTTAAAATAACTTGCAATATATAGATGTGCTAAAGCATCGCATCGAACGAATTCAGGAGTTTACTTGGAACTCAAAGAGAAGCGACAAGACCAGAGTGAATGCACTCTGATAATACTGCAGCCCTGCCACTATTATATGAAGAGTGAACTAGTTATCAGCTGTTCGACAGATTGTTGTGTTAGTATCAATAAGGGGCAACTAAAAACACTGATTGTAGTTCTATTTATCGTAGATGTTATCATATAGTCCATCTTTAAACTCATCTTCTTCAAGATTATAGATTTTCGGGAGGAAAGCGAATTTGAAATGTTCAGTAAACACAGTGGGAAGGTGTAAATATTGATATGATTGTTGAAGCTTCTAGCTCGCGGCGAGTTCAGTGCTCGACGAATACAGAGTATCTGAAAAAAAGATAGTACAATAAAAAAGTTGGTGTAAAAGTATCAGAGTTACAATTAACAATAGCCTTAGATTAAGTTATGCCTTTCTAATAATCAAGTGTTTCTAGTTCGACGTTTTTTACATCCAATTCAAATGCTCATTTATTAGTCGAATCACTGTGGCAGGATCATAGCATTTATACTTTGTAACATAAATAACATCAAATAAAAGCCTACGTTTAATGATTGCACAACTATCCTTCGTTTAGAAAACTCTATCGTATATTTGAAAGGTCAAACAGATATCGCATTTTTTGGTTAAGCGCGTGTTTCAAATTTTTAATTTATGATCGGTCCTAGCGTGAATATTGCAATATTGCAGGAAATATGTGTATGAAAAATAATATAAAATAAGTTTCAAAAAATAGCATATTACGCTGCATATTGGTATATCAATTTTCACTGGTCTGAGGACCAACGTACTTGCTTGTAACCAACGACGTTATTGGTATTAGAATTAGTCCACATTCGACTCCTATGAGGCTAGAAAGACTCCCCCGACTCTTAGGTGGCTGTCAATGTTGTTCATTTTGATTTAACTCAAAGTCTTTAGGCCTGAGTCGAATTTTTATAGCCTTTGCATACATCTACAAAAACATTACCAGCAATTTTGGTATGTATCTCTTCACTTTTATATTTAATCATGCTAAATCCTGGTAAGAATGGGAATTGAAAACTGTATTCAAAAATAACTCCTCCCTCTCAGAACTAAAAAAATCATTCCCTCTTTTCCCTCCTCATTTCTATTCAGCGGAAAATATGCTATATTTATTCTACATGACAAGTTGTTTTGTAGTTAAATCATAGTGTTGGTAGTTGTAAAATCTAGGCCTTAGAAAAGAAGCTATGAGGAAGTACTGATTGCAACTTCATGAAGGACTTTTGAAACAAACGTATGTAGAATCTTCTATGGAAAGGTAGTGTTAATTTCTCAATCGTCGCGTCTGTCTAAAAATGCATGGAATGAAGGTGCGTGTTTCAAAAATACTAGGGATGAGAAAGAATAGACGGAGATTTACGAGATCCATGTATTTAATTATCACTGGCTTGTCAAAGCTGCGTCAGGCAGAAAGAAGTATGCCTTGGGGGCTTCAAGTCGGACGAATCAGGTAAATCTCCAGGCAGGGTCGGCGTGGGGGACAGGGGTTGAGAGGCGATGAATTTCTTCCGATACTTCAGCCATTCCGCAGTCTTACCGGTAATTAGATCGGGACTTTAATGACATCAGAGATGGAGGGTTCATCTGTTTCGACTCAACTCACAACTTCCTGCCCCCACCGTCCATGAGCTAGTCATGTAAGTCGCTGCGTCGAGTGCCACAATATAGAAAAGATCAGTTATTTTAAGATTGTCCTATCTTTGAATTACTACGCATCAAATCCTAGATTTGAATGAATATTTGTGTGTTATATGAAAAGATATGAATCAAGAGGCAAATTAAACGTGTTTAACAGGGCTTGGTATGTTTCTATCTAACCTTTCACTGGTGATGTTCCTAATGAGATAACTAGGAGATTCTGAAAAATATATAAATATATACATATGTGTGTAGGTGTTCTCAAGAAATATCAGTCGACAAGAGTTTAGCCTTTACATCTTTACTTTCATTAAATAAATCTAACAATTTTAATATATTTCTATCAAGAACTGCTCACATTCATTTATTTTACTATCAACCGAACAACTTCAAAGATTAAATGTCTAACGAAAAAGCCAGCTTCTCTCCTGCCTCCAAAGCTATGTCTAACAGCTCTCTAACACAAATAAGTCGCCCATTTTATTCCAAACGCTCAAGTATCTGGTCACAGGATTGTTGCTCTTCCAATCTATCTTGCGACTTTATGGAACCCTATATTTCCTCTGACTCATCACCGATAGCTTTTGAAAGTTGCAAAAATCATAGAAAAGATGAATCTTCAGCTAAGACCATCAACGCCATCATGCAACGTAGACCGAGCGTGCTAAATTTGGAGAATGAACGTCAAATTTTCGGTCGTGGTTTAAATATGTTAGAGCCTAGACCTCTCATTTATTGGGGCAGCATGGAGGAGACTATGAGTCTTGTATAAAACGACTTTCAAGTGAGGCCTGATCGGAATAGCAGACAAGCATTCGTTTATTCATCAACAATTACGTTTTCCTTGACGGAGATATATGCATTTACAAATGCATTTGGGTTCAATAACTCGGATAACTCGGACTAGAATGATTTAGGAAATTAAGAATGTCGAAGAAGATTAAAAAGGTTACGAACGGCGAAATTGAAAATTGGGGTTTCTTGATGATGCAGAGTTAAACAGAACTGTATTCAGGGAAAAATGGGAAATTCATTTTATGGAGAGGAGTAATAAAAAATGTTCAAAAGTGTACAAAATTGTTCAAAATTTTTCAATAAAGTTGCTGAGTTTCAGTCTATATCATGTCACGGAATAAGTCAAGTTTCTCTCTGGTTTCTTGGAACCCTTTAGCAACTTTCTTTTAACAAATAATCACAATTCTTAGTGGTAATTGGGTCAACTTCCTACAGAACAGCTAAACTTATAATACCTATTTGAAATTAATGAAATGATGGCTTGCAAATTTGAATTATTTCTCTCTCAACAGGTGACTGACTAGAAAATGTTCCACATGACTTACCTCTAAATAATAAAGCAAGATTACTTATCTTATTTTGTGTACACATCGACGCCCTTGAATAGCAAGTGTGGCCTATTTCTTCCTAAACCAACTTACGGAATTGAATCATGTGATATATACAATGTAGGATTGTGCGACCCATGGGAAAAAAATGATTCTATGTCAGTTAACTGAGAAAACAATTTTTTAAACCTTTGGTGGTCGTATTTAGAGAGAGATTGTGCCATTCGCTATATATCTGTGTTATATCTTAAAGTTATCTCTGAACATAGCGACAGAACTCTCTCAAAGCTATAATTGTCCTCGCTTAATTCATTATATCACATCGTAATTAAGGGTCATTCAACAAGATCACGTGCATATTTATGTTGATTGGCTGAGTTTAATCATCATATTTCCAAGATTTTCAAAGGAGACGCTTTCCACTTCAATTATTTTCCCCGATTGCTAATTAATGGCTTTCACAATTCAATAGTTTTCAGATAGTATATCTAGGCAATATATAATTGCTTCTTAGTTACTTCTTTTATGAAGTAATGAGGAAAGAATTTCTTTAATATATATTATAGAATTATAGATAATGCACAGGGAAGGAAAGTGCAAACATATATATATATATATATATATGTTACAAATACTATCGGAATACTATCATCAGTTTTGTACCAACGAGACTTCTCAGCACTGTAATGTGGCTTGTAAATAGCTACGGTGTCCCGATTCCTTAGAAACCAACTTGGCTAACAAGATGTGATGGCCGAATTAATCGTGATAGATTTTTTTTTTTTTTCTTTTTGACTCGATTGTGCAATTTACGCTCACACAACAACCAAAACGACCAGCGAAAAGTATATCAATGCACGGGTAATAGTCCCAAAAAAAAAAAAAGTGTTCCTTATTTCATTCAAAAAATCGCTGTTTTTAACGTTTAGATAGCATTAATTCCGACTTTCAACCGTGATGCAAGAATTTCTTGTCCATGAAACGAGTATGAAACGAATCTGCATATCGTGAAGCATATAATGCGGGTCCAAGGCACGATTTTAATCCTTCTAAATTTAGTGTAAATGAAGTTCATGTACCTTACTTTCTGTCCGACCTTATGTCGGCCAACGTGCATTAGTTTTATGCAGTTAGCCTAATATGAATTATGCTCTCCGCAGTTAAAGGATATATTAGTACCTAAAGGGTGTGGTCATATAAGCTCAGCAGCTCGATTTCCTTGATTCTACCATAATCTCCATTAACGCTTTACCCGATTGAGAATTATCACTTGTGGCTTTTTGATTCAAATATAGAAGAGTGCATATAAGTGCCTATGAAAGGAGCACTCTCGGAGCCAGTACAGAATCAAATCAAAAAGCCACAAGTTTTGATTCTCAATCGGGTAAAACACTGGCCGGCAAGGGGTCAGGACGAGATCGATTTCAGATTTTATATCGGGTATAGCTAGCGACGTTGCTATAGATAGTTTTATAGAATTGCCCCTCTAAATTTATATAGCATGATTGCGACGATCTCTATTGGCAGGATGATCTTACAGCAACTTGCCAAACTGTTGGAACTAATGCTTTTTGCCCGACGTAGGATATGACGGGCAGCAGGTGAATGGACTTGAGAGTTTTGTTATTCGGCATTGGAGTATTTCTTTTTAGAATTGAGTCGGAGTGTACTTTTCAATTTATTTTAAATTACTATAGTCACTCCAAGCACGTTCACGTTCCAACGTATCTGCCACTTCGTCGCATCCATTCCGCGCCATCCGCGAATAGCGTACGCCAACCATGAGTAAAGCTATTCGCGAATGAAAATAACAATGCAACTCATATGAGTGATTAATTCTGTTGCCGTCGCTCGAAATAAACCTTGTACTCGAGACAAATTAAAGATTAGCTTATTAGTTTCCATGGAAACAGGGGACTAAACCTCTAGAGGGGATTTACTTGGTTTAAAGCAATGATATTTAAAAGAAAAATCACTAATCTAGCGATCAAGTACATGTAAAAGGAGTTATCCCAATAGTAGATAAAACATCTCAATAGACATGACAGTATGAGCATTAAAATAATCTCCTCTTAACCCAGAGAGAAACTCAATATATGAGCCTGAATCATAACATATACACAGTGCTAATGCAGCGTTCGAACTTATCAACAATATACTTTATCCAAAGCCTGATAATTAATATCTAGCTCCATTTTGATAGGTTCTGATTAAAAACAATTTTGACAATATTGCAAATGTACATATCCAGCTCATTTATGCCGGCCAAAGTAAAATATAGGACACTGTACAAGATAAGTTTTTTGGAATCAATCGTCATGAGATTATATTTGTACTCGAGCTATGTAAGAGCTGTGCATTGAATTGGACAGCAAAAATCAAAGCCTCCTCATATTGTCTCCAGGCAGGTTGGGGGAGAGTCCAAGTAGATCTGATTAATACGAGGCATTATCCACCCGGCTAGCTTAAATAGATTTGAGAATTCAAAGAAAATCATAGTTTTGACTTGTGCGAATGTGGTTTCCCAAATAGCCTCGAGCACATTTTTTCTGTATAATTACACGATATATACCACATAAAGCTGCTAGTAAACATCAGACTAAGGATGCACTTGATTGGCTTTTAGGAACAGAAAGACATTAATTAGCCTTTGCGTCCACTTGGGCAGGAGACTTAGAGTGAAGGTGGGGGAGGGATTGTAACAATTATGAAAAAAACAAAAAAAAGTAAGAAAAAAAAAATTGGAATTAGAATTAACTATAACTAGCGTAGAACATATCTGGAGGAGGCTAATGGACAGCCATTCCATTAGAAGTAAGTAAAAGAGTGAAACTCTATGAGACGCCATTATTCCAGGGAATAATGGAGCGTCTTTCGCCCTTATGGGGGCTTATAGGTGACCGTCAGAAGGTGGATTTTCCGTAGACGTTAATCGATAAAAAATTAAAATAAATATATCGTTTGGCAGAGAGCATTTCTCACGCAGCTGCCATGTTGGTCCGGTGAGTATCTTGTCCAGATATTTTTTGAATGGTATTGAAGCTAGCTGACAGTGGAGCGATATGATGTGGGAAGAATAGGGGTGTTGTCTTTGAAGAACATTACCGATTTTTGAATTTGTTCGATGTTCATCATACAAGAATGCTGAATATATCTCGTAATTTATTTTAAAAATAATACCATATTATCGTAGTCCTTTTGTGAAAGTGCACACTTTGGGCATTCAGTCTTAGATTATGTCAACAGGGATTAAAAAAGCGTTTGAAGGGAGGAACGTAAGGCAGCAAGCCTACATTCAAGCAAACAAGTCAAAAGTGGTTGCCATAGCAACTATTCATGAGGTCACTGGAAGAACCCTATTGCACACCAAAGAGTTATGAGTTACTAGGTATAACAGAGTTAGATGCTTTTAATTGGGAATCAGCGGAGTAGATTATGAATTTTATGTGTCCACACAGAGTCTACTGAAGTTCAAAATTTTATTCCTGTAGAATTAAGTATAGCCAACTTAAAAGTATGAATTACTACTGTCAAGTTTAGTAGCAAGCAAGCTACCAAAATTGCTAATTTTAGAGCAAATCCTCAATCTAACTACCCCCAAACATTTCGCTTTAAGTTCCTAAGCACAATTTAAGAAGTGGTAAATGAGCTTTCAAAAAAAGATTAAAAATGCTTGGAACTAACTCAAAATCTTCTCATATTATCACATTGCTCTAAGAACCGATAGATTCCTTCAATACCTTCATAATCTGAGGAGCAATATTCTTCACGAGAAATTCGAGACTCTGGAGTTTTTACACAACTCTCAAAAGCGCTTTCAATGTTATCAAAGAGAGAATCATCGTCGAATTCACGAAATTCTTTATTTCCATCTTGAGATTCCGGCCATAATTCACTTGTTGAAGACATAATTGTTCCTGAATCTGGTGCATAAGGGAAAACTAAACCAAAAGCATCATCGCCTTCCTTATTTAAATCTCCATTTTGGCGAACGATGCCTCGTCGGACGCCGAGATCGTTACAAAGTCGTTCCACATAGTCAAAATCATGTCCTGGAAAATGAACCCGTATGATTGAAAAACCCTCCAAAGTAATTGGAAGATCACCGAGGAGTGATAATTGTTTTATATCATCTATTATAGCAGATAAGTCATTAGTATTCCGTGAAAAATCGTTAGATAGATCTTTCAGAAACCCAACAGTGTTTAAGTGGATTGGATTTTTTCCTGAACCTTCCATAGCTAATATATTCTCATCTGAAAAGCATGTAAGAGTAGGCCTTATGTTAAAATCAATATATGAGCCAAATAAATGCATTGGGTTGTTACGACGTCTACTTGAGACTGTATTTTCCCTTTCGTAGTCACTAACACTTTCCATGTGTATAGTTGGGGTCTTCATGGTGGCTTGAGTTTTTTTACTAGAAAGCCAAAAAATACGAAAGGCGGCAGAAACGTTCTGTATAACCTGGGCAGGTGGAGTTGGTGTATGGCTGAAGTATCTAGCGCTACTACAGCATCCTCCACCAATTCCATAGCCCCCCGCTGTTCGTGGAAATGCACCAGCAGTAAGGTTGGGTCGCAGTGTGCAGGCGAAAGGTACCCTACCCGTAGCTTTTGATATTACATCAGCAGTTTTTGAGCTAGGATATCTCAACCTTTTGCATTTAACGGCATAACTAGAGCCAGTATTTAACAATCGTCCTATGACTTCGTGGTTCTTGAAATAAACATCGAGTGATCGTTTTTGAACTTGAACAGTTATAAATTTTTTATGAACGCATTTATTTGACTGTAATCCTAAGGTCGTGATATGATATTGTGAAAAATGAGCTCGAATAATATTTGAGGTTTTGCGAACTGTCTGCCTGTCTTTTGGTATCAGAAATCCTTAACTATTATACATAATTCCGCAACCAGTATCTATATTTGACTTACTTTAGGAAATTCATGGCTAATAGAGGCCAAATTCCTCCAGTGGGTGCCATTTAAACGTGAAGACCGTGGGAACGACAGTGTATTACTAGTAGATATTCATTTGCCCCGCAGCCTGGGTCTTTACTAAAGCCAAAGTAGCTAGACTTAATAATATTCGCTTGATACAATAGCCGGTCACGCTAGTCACGCTAAGCGGTTATAAATTTCTTCAACGCACAAGCTTGGAGTCTACATCCACATCTCTATTACAAGTCAAAAAATTAAAAATGTATGTATTTTTCCATCTGTTCTATAAAGTCTTTAACTCTTCAATTTACTATGACGAATAAATATTAAAATTAGAACAATCCAACTCTTACCTATTTATGGGGATTTAATAATATATCTGAACCTAAATTTTCTCCCAAAATGCAAAATTAAAATCTTATGAGAACTAATAGGTTAGCAGATAATCAGACTAGTTGTAATGATTCATTATCACACCACTTCATCTAGTATCAATTTTAAGGTTAGTAAAAAACAGTTTCCTTTAAAATTTGGGTGCGATGAATTTTCGACAATTATAGGAATTCCTCATTCTGAAGACACAATGTAGATTCTGTCATATAGTTTCAGCCTTGTCTGACCCTCCTAAAAAAAAAGCATGCTTTTAAAGTTACGTGTGATGTGGTTATACTAATTCAGTACATACGTAGGTAATCAAAATACACTTTCCTCACATTATACTTTATGACGAACTTTGAACGAACGGGCGGACATAAGACATCAAACATTTCTACTCTCATCCAAATAAGGCGTGAAACCCTTGTAGAGTAGTTAAGCTTGGTGCTTGTTGAGAAATCGTCATCTGAATGTTTACTCATTATAGAATGCGATTTGACATTTTGTTCATTATAAACTAACTCGTACATATTCGTAGGTATGAATTATATATTTCCACTACTTCAATATCAAAATAAAATGATGAAAATGTTATTCACACTATTCTATCATCGAAAGATGAAATGATTATATTAAAAAAAATCTGATTTAATGGTAAGATTTGATTCCCTGAGAGAGTACTTGTTGACACTAACACATAATTTCAGAGCCTGAAAATTTACCCATTTTGTGATTTTGATTAAACGCGCATATTTGAGTGTCTATTAACTTATTGGAGTTTTTATAGGGATTATTTTTTGACACTTAATTTCGCTAATAATATATGTAAGTATAGCGAGCAATCCCTCCAAAATTAAAATGATGATCCCAAAACAACTATCAACGATTACTGATAAAATCTGATGAATCATAATTTTCACCTTGGAGAGCTGAATTGTCACTTAAAATTATCCTCTCGAATATTTGAGACTTTAATCAGAGAAGATGCTAACTTTGTGTATCTTAGTATCACTGAAAATAATACTCAACAAAACACTTTAGCCTGATAGTCTCATAATGGTTTGTAATATTCTTGAAAAGATCTCTAAATTAATTTTATTAAACAGTGTATACCCAGAGATATTATTATACGCTTTGGGAAATATATTCTCTTCATTGACTAACACACAGGTTGATCCTCGGAAGTTTAAGAACACTTATACTACGCTATAGAAACTCCAATTGCCTTAGTTTAGCCACACTAGTGTCATAATGTGCAATAAAGCAATTATTTATTACAAGTTATAATGAGTTCAAATATTCATCTAAATGGTTAAGAAAAATACATCAAGTAAATGATAGGGACAGGACTGTTATGTTTAGAATTAGAATCAACATCGTATCTATATATTTTACCATCTTTTCTTTTTTTTCTATTTTGCTATCTAAGTAATTGATTATTAAATAAGTTTATATTCTCTCTGCCGATAGATCAGACATCGTTACGGGATAACTCCTCGCAAGATACTGGCTGTGCCAGCATAGGGTTGGAATGTTATACACCAATCGTATAATTATATAGGATGAAATTATATTAAGGGGTAAGAGTAAATTGCCGAGAATACGAACTAAATAAATAAGCCCTTGAGAAGAAATAGGGGAAAAGGATTAACATGTATGTATAAAATAGTAGCTTTACTAGATAGATATTTCTTCTGTAGGTTTAGGTAATTGATTTTCTGGACTTGCTATGTTGACTGCAACACCAACTGATCCGGCGACAGATATACCAATTCATCGGATTATTTGTTCATGAATAACGAGAACGTATTCAACTAAAAGTTGATAAAACGAAAGAAGATAAAATGAATCTGACAGCTGATATTTTCAATTTCTTTAAGAATTATTCTTTATCTAATTTATTCAACTTTGGAAACTCAGTTATTCCCACTATGAATCTCTTTGAATCGATAAATAAACGGTTAGTCATTGGAGATGACGAATTCCTAAATCATTCTCGTCCGAGTTATTGAACTCAAATGCATTTGTAAATGCATATATCTCCGTCAAGGAAAACGCAATTGTTGTTGAATAAACGAATGCTTGTCTGCTATTCCGATCAGGCCTCACTTGAAAGTCGTTTTACACAAGACGACTCATAGTCTTCTCCATGCTGCTCCAATAAATGAGAGGCCTAGGCTCTGACATAATTAAGCCACGACCTGTAGCCATTCATTAAGCGCTGAATGTGGCTTTCGATTCCAGCAGTGGACGGATGTGTGAAGTGCTAGACATGAAGAGCCCGAGCGAGAGCAGATCTCCCTTTATGATAGCAATAGAGGAAAGTATCTGTAGGCTTTCACTTAAAGCATTACATTCGCTTTACTTAATACTAACATTAGGGATTCTCCAATATCTTCTTTAATTTTTCTAGCATGCATATTATTTGCCTGATTTTAGTTTATACTTTGTACGATTGGTAATCCAAAGCCTCACGACAAGAATCGGGATTCCAGTTCCTTCAGACTCTCATCGTGATATTCTGATCAAACTTTTTTTTTTGTTCATTTTAATTATTTTGTAATTAAAATAGCAACTGCTTTCATCACTGTATTCTTACAATCAAGCTTTTAGAAAAGAAGTGGTCATTAAAGAAAGTTACAGTCTATTCTACCCTCTTAAAACGAGCAGAAAAATCGATCTTTTATTTTTTAATCTCCTTCATTCCTCTCTCTCTCTCCTGCATATATTTTAGTGGGAAAAGCTATATTAGATTCTGATTTTCAAAAAAAAGAAAATTAATTATCGTGATTCTTAGATTAAATATCTCTCTCTATTAATTAGGTGATCATGTTGGGCTATGAATCCAACTGTTAAAAAAATTGACTTTATCGTGAGGAACGATCTAACAATCGTGCATAAAATTAAGGTGTCTCGAAGTTTAAAATTAGGTAAACGTTGCGGGCAATAAAATAGACTAAGATTCGTGCTACCTTTTGAGGGAAAGCGGGAGTGATGTTTGTGCGAATGCCTATAGATCATATACCGGTAATCTCCAGGACCAGCTCCCTTTTGCATTGTCGCTTTAAACCGATAAGTGGATTGACTGATTAGCGTTTTTCTTGCAATGTCAAATTAACCTTTACCTGTTCGGGCTAGTTCGATTTGGACAGGGGCCTCATTACATTCGCTAGGACCTCTATACTTGCTATTTTTTATCTTGACTGACTGCGAAGGGCGGGATGTCCCACAGGCAGTTCCCTGGGAGTTTACGTTTGATGCAGCTTTTTAATATATATGTGACTATTCAGATGAACCCTTGTTGAGAAGTATTTTTAGTACTGGGTATTGAAGATTTAAAAGCTGGAACTTGAAATATAATTGTTTTGAGTGATATCGGAAAGGTATACAACTGGTTTTATCAGATTTTAACAAGAACTGACAGAAAGTATTGAACGATAGCTTGAAACCAATTGCCTTATGAGTAATATGTATGGAGACTTATTTAATTTATTACAAATATATTTGGAGCAAAAATATTATGTGACAGCTTTATGATTAGTTTAAAGCGTATACAGAATGAAATGGTGTCAACGTAGGGAAATTTTATATCCTATGGATCTTGATGTATACAGTTTATAATATCGACCATCTTCGCTTCATATCTTGGAAAAGACTTAGTCATAAATCGTAAACTGCTCATCTAGAAGTAAACGAGTCGTTCTGAAACTCTAGTCTACACCAGTAGCAAGTTACGATATATTAAGTAGTGGAAAATAGCTCGACTATCCATTTTTGCTTACATTCACAAACGCATGTTGTCGAACTCTCATTACATTAGATTCATTCGTTCATTCACTCATTTTTAAAGACTGCGCTTCAATTATTTTCGAGATTGATTGTGAAAGAGTTGGGAGATAAAAGCATATCGTTTTGAAAAAGGAAAAGGAAAAGGAAAAGAAAAAGAAAAAGAATGTTATCTAGAAATTTTCTTTCCTTTTTCTCCATTCTAATTACTACGGTTCAAGGACAGGAAGGATCAGCAGCAAAAGACATAGCAAAACTTCCAACTTCAATACCCTTAGGCTATGATGGACTAGGATCGGTTTTCCAGGTTTTTTGCGAAGATATTGTTTATACTCAAAGAGATATCATGGAATCTGTGACGCTAGGATGTCGAAGGACAAACAGGAAGGGTTCGAAAGTTACCAATCCAATTGTTGGCCTAGTCTTAAGAGCACCAAAGATTTACAAGCCTACGACTGCCGCAGATGCTTTTCAAATTCCTGGAAAACCGTACCGAATGACTGCCCTTGACTACCAAAGAAGAAAGAGAAGGAGTAAGTATGATGTAATCTCATATTGCTTAAGCCCCAGTCTTCGGATGACAATCAAATATCGGAATAACGTAGATTTTATTTTTTTCTTCTTAAATCTTTCTTTACCCGTTAAACTGACGGATTTTTCTTGAATGACTTTTAGATACCGGAGGCACAGACTACACAGTTGTGAACGAGAGTTGTCAATTTGTTGGTGTGTTGACTGAATACAAGGGCACTCGATTCAATCCAAAACCAAGAACTAAAAAGTGCCCGATGAATTTGATTTTGAGGCGTCTTCGAGGAGCACCAGCACCAGCCATCTGAGATGATTTGAGATTATTGCAAGAATTGGACTGAGAAAAAAGATAACGAAGCGTTTGCGCTAATAAGCCCCCAATATAGGCCATGAGTCCATCTCAAATTCCCAATGTGATGGGACCAAAAATCTGTAGTAAGTGTAATCTAAGATCATAAACTTCAAAATTTTTGTTTTATGTACCGATGCTAACATATAGCTAGTTTCCTCGATGAGGAAATACGACAAAATTGGAATATTTTTAATCTTTTCGTTTCAGGAGATGAAAAAGAGACTTGAGGATGAGGCTGGCAGCAAACTATTTCGCAGGATCAAACATAAATGAATATCAATCTAATGATTGTCATATTTGGAAGTTTTCATGGACTAATCACAGGTCACATGGGCTCGAAATCCTTTTCACCTTCATAACAAGCCTCAATCTTTTTTTCAATCTGCCTTTTTTTACTTTAGAAGCTAGTCTTATTCTAGTCTGGTTACTTAATAAATGTGAAGCATTGTGAGCTCAATAGGTAGTTAGCTCTATCAATAGAATATTAATCATCACTTACTACCCATACCACGGCCCACATCAGTTTTGGTTTCGCTGCAAGCTCACCAACTCAAATGAGTGCTCACCGACATTTCCCGCAGTTTTTGGAGCCTCAGGCAGAAAAGCTCTTAGATCTCACGCAAATTTAAATTTACCAACTAAAAAATATTTTGATGATTAATAAGAGACCGCCTGTAAATATATAAGACATAATCTAGATTTAGAACTAACCACGGTGACATGATAATTTCGAGCAACACGCGACCGACCATCTTCAAACACGAGTTTAAGGAGGTTCACGTGAGAAATGCTCAAAAGTGGCGGCAACGAGGTCTTTGGCCGTTGAGGATATTTTCCATTAGTCTCTAAATCTATTCAATAAACTAGGTCAAGTTAACCGTATATATTGAGCCTATTTTTTTTTTAATCATTAAGAGATCTAATCCTATCTAGGAATTGCCACTAAATATAAAAGAAAAAAAAAACAACACTTATAGTTACCCGTGCGAA
Organism: Oidium heveae; assembly: GCA_003957845.1. NCBI lineage: Eukaryota > Fungi > Ascomycota > Leotiomycetes > Helotiales > Erysiphaceae > Oidium > Oidium heveae. The sequence continues at coordinate 30,737 of QVIK01000505.1, forward strand.
CTTGAATATTATTGTCTACATACATCGACAAAAAAATGTACTGCGAAATATATTGACCAGAAACAAGTTAATCAAAATACACACAAGAACGTTACTACAAAGACAAAAGGCAACAAACTTATTCCTCATAGACATGATAAAAGAATGATTGATTCAATGGACATATCCCAAGAATCTCAAGCTCTTCCAACGGAATCGAGCCACCAACAACCCCCTATTCCCCCTATCTCCTCAATTCCCAATCCTCCTACCCTTATCAGCTCACCTTCACCACCGTTAAACCTAGAAATACCTACAAAGACAGTAGATGGCAGACAGATTCTCAAGCCTGTTGCCCCTTCAAAGCGTCCGTTACCGGAAAAACCTCAGAGTAAAAGCAAGAATAACTCCGATATTGCAAATGCGTTCCTCCCACAGGAACTCACTGATATAATCGCGACTCGACAACGTCGTGAACGCGCTTGGCACGCACGTCTCCTTATCTGTACAACTATGATTAGCAGCATAGATAGTACACTTGTAAATTTTACAGAAGGATTAGAAATTGAAGAAGTTATGGCATTCAAGGGGTATCTCCGACAGGCAATTTCTAACTTTGCGGCGGCTGACTCCTCTGCCTCTCCACCACATATCCCATCACATACCCGACCAAATAAAGGCACAGGAAATACATCTGGGAAAAATATAAGTACAAAGAAACTAGCGGTCACAACACCCCGCATTGTCATATCTTCAGCTCCAAATAGAAAGCCCACACAAGAAGCAGTGCTACCAAGCATCCCCAAGATAAGTGAAAAATCCTGGGCTACAGTCGCACGTAACGGCCAGAAGAAAGCAAAAGTATCAGTAAGCAATAAAACGCAAGATGCCCCTAAGGTCAAAGCTTTGCAGCGCCAGTTATCTAAAGACAAGCCTGCAACGTTAGGCCCAGACCAGAGACTTTCTGTTCGCCTTCCACAAGACCATGAATGGCGGAAACTATCTCCCGCTGGAATACGTGAGGTAGTGGTTAGAAAACTCTCGATTCACCCTCCCTTATCGGTAAAATCAAGCCCGTTCAATAAGGCTTTGCCCTAAGCCCTTGTAGTACAGAAGCACGCTAAGCAATACTAAAGGCAGGTAATGGACTATTTTCATCAGGAGCGAAACTGGAATCCGCTACCAACTGGGTGCCAGTTATCATCCCAACCGTACCATTATCCATTCGTAAGGAACAAGGAGAAATGGAAATAAATAGCACTATGCTTGCTGATGAGGTGGAACGAGTCTGCTCTGTGCGACCCAACCATTTAAAACTATACGGCCGAAACAAAACTGAAGCACCACATCGCACTTGGATGGCATTCTTTTCCAAAGCCCCTCGTGTTGGGCTTAGAGTTTTTGACGAATCTGGGATTGCAAGACCCTTCAAAAAGCAACTACCTCTTGATTTTTGCAAAAGATGTAACGGTCATCACCCTAGGAAAAATTGCTCTAGAGCACCATCCTACGGAAACTGTGGCTCTACAAATCATTCTGAAGACATTTGTAGGACTGCCACCAAATGTAGAAATTGTGGGGGACCACATCGCTCGGACAGCCGTAGATGCCTTGCACGCCCAACTCGTCTAGGTGCACCGACGAAAGAACAGATGAAAACGTACCGTCAGGCAGGTGAAAGAGAATTCCAAGATGTTCTCAGAGCAAGAGCTGCTGAAGAAAATGCCGCTTCCAATGAAAATGTAAATATCGATATAACAAGCAGCCAGTGCTCAGAAATAACCACTAATGTTGAAAACTCCCGAGCATCTCCTGTCGCTCAATCGACGGGCGATGCATTAAATTTATGAACGGCAACCCACAGGGTTGTCATCCCCTCCATGACGTACTTAATTTTTTGTCAATAAACGTTGGAAGAGGGGGAACCACGCAAGACATCGCACTAGCCCGTGCATGCTAAATACGAATTGATGTCTTGTTGGTTCAAGAACCATGGTGGTCTGGCCGTACAAAGACACACCCAAACTATGATCTATATCTTCCCTTTGGAGGAAACGATGTTCGGCCACGAGCAGCGACATACATCAGGAAAGACCCTAAGAGGATTACTTCTGTCCAAAAACACCCTGTCTCTCCTACCGGCGATTACTGTTGGGTGGAGGTAAATGAGATAATGTTTTTAAATGTATATAAAGCACCGCATGACCCAAGTGCTATGCAACCACTTCTAGATTGGACGCCGACTGGAAAAACTATTGCTATAGGTGACTTCAACTCAGTGTAGTAGGTTTTATGGACAAGAAGAAGAGATACAAAGATGGGCTAAGAATAATAATCTGACTTGTCTCATTGTAGATGAACCTACGCACCGCGCGGGAAATACGCTAGATCCAGTATGGACGAACATCTCTAAGGCAATGGCATGGGTTGGCACAGAAGATTGTGTGACGAGCGACCACCTTCCGACATGTGGCTTTGTACCAAGTACTATAGGAACAATCAAAGATGTACCCTCATATGGAAAAACCCGAGTTTCGAAGGCAAAGCTACCTCAATTTGCTCAATTAGTATCACAATGGCTGCCTCCGCTCAAGCCCTTGAACACTTCTGAAGAGACGGAAAATTTCGCTCAAGAGATATTGTGGGCTTTAGAAAATGCCTTAAAAGCAGTTGGCAAGCGTCCTAACCGACATAGTGCGAGAAGCGCACCTTGGTGGACTCCTGAGTGCAAGTCAGCTCATCTGGACTACCGACAGGCGGTGGATGATTTTGAACGGGTTGAACTAGCAAGAAATTTTAGAAAAACGGTATCCTCGGCAAAAAGAGAGCACTGGAGAAGTAAGGTGGAGGAAATGAAATCATCTCGTGATGTATTTAGACTTATGAGATGGGCAGCCCCCCCGACAAGCCAATATCACGCCTCCCCTTCGACATGAAGGACGTTATTAGAACGATACTCAGCATCCGATGACCTACCTCCACCATCAGTAGACGAGCGCATTCCATGGTCGTGCGATTTAGCAGAATCTGAGGTGCGAGCTTGCACGATTGGCAGCGGTAACACTAGCCCAGGAGCGGATGGAATTTCGGTTGAGCTGCTTGCAGTCTGTTGGACTAGTTTAGGATCTTTAGTTACTCACCTTTTTCGTGCCAGTATCCATTTAAGCTACCATCCTGCTTGTTTTAAACTCGCAGAAGTTGTTTTCTCCCCAAACCTAGGCGGGATCTATCTTCAGTAAAAGGATGGAGACAAATTTCTCTGCTATCTTGTCTAGGGAAAGGCTTAGAAAAGTTACTAGCAAAAAGAATGTCCCACCTTGCTATCAGTTGGGATATTGTAGGTCGGCAGTAATTCGGGGCATTGCCCAAACGATCAGCAACGGATCTCGTCTCTTGTGTCGTACATGATATAGAGGAAGCAAAAACACAAGGTTGGGCTTCAACACTAGTTACTCTTGATGTACAAGGAGCTTTCGACGCCGTCTTACACAATAGATTGATAAGGAGAATGCAAAATCAAGGATGGCCTAAACCAATCCTCAAATGGACATCTTCATTTCTTGAGAGTCGTAGAGTTCAAGTTCGTTTTCATGGTGGAGTGACGAGTCCTAAGGTGTTAAAATGTGGTGTTCCTCAGGGATCACCTATTTCTCCTCTACTTTTCCTGCTATATATGGCAGAACCAATGAGGAGCGGCAATAGTATATCAAGGTTCAGCTATGCTGATGATATTGGAGTAATTGGCTTTGGACGTACAGTGACAGAGTCAGCAATCGCTGCACAAAGGGAATTTGACAACTTGGTGAGTTGGGCGCATGAGAATGCCGTTCTATTCGACGAAAAGAAGTCGGAGGTAGTGCAGTTCCCTGGACGAAAGAAAGAAGAATCAGTTGGAATAGTTATGAGTGGAAACATAATCGAACCAGCCGAACACATCCGCTGGCTGGGGGTACACCTCGACCCTCATCTTACGTTCAAACATCACGTAGCAACTTGGTGCGGAAAGGCGTTGAATTTAGCTCAGCATATGCAACGACTAAACTCTGTACAAAGGGGAGCTGCCCCCAAAGCATTAATAACAGCAGTAGATGCATGTATTGTCCCAGTGGCAACATATGGTGCAGAAGTATGGTGGCCAGGCCTATCCCGTCCGTCTGCAACTGGAACTATAACTCCCCCCACATCATTTCATTGTGGGCTAATTGATAAGGTATTACATATGGCTCTTTGAGCAGCACTACTAGTGTGAAGAACCACCCCAAATGTAGTATTACATAGAGAAGGAGGTATCCCCCCGGCCCGTATTTTATTAGAAGGATACCGTCTACGTTTTGCTGCTCGTCTAAACACTCTGGACGATCGCCATCCACTACGACTGAGAGCGGGTGTGTGTCCTAACGTGGGCACACTTAAATATAAATCAAAGCCAAGATTATCTAAGAAACCTGAAAAACAAATGTCTCGTCTGCAACGTGCATTTCGACAACTACCGCAAGGAGAAGTCGCAGAGCCACTTCCAGCACCTACTTATAATTCAAATCTTGGGACAAAGTCAGTCGGGATACTGAATCATCAAAATCTAATGAGGTCTATCACCTCAGAAGATATTTGTGCATACTCCGATGGGTCATCAGAGGGCCCCGGACGCTCATCCTAGGGGTACGTACTTCAACGTAGAGGGACTAACTTTCAAAAAGGAAATGGCATATTACACGGGGCAGAAGTGTATGATGCAGAGATATTTGGTGCTACAATAGCACTCCAAGCTGCGTTGACCGTAAGACAAAACGGCGAAAAGATATTCGTATTTATAGACAATCAAGCTGCAGTGACGGCTCTTCGAACTGGAAACTCATCATCCAGTATTCGACTTACAAATCCATTTCATAATCTAGCTAAAAATATGAAGGCAGAGTTCAGATGGGTGTCAGGACACTCAAATATTAGGAGAAATGAAGATGCAGATGCAGAAGCGCGTACTGCTCCAAGAAATCTTCCAGAACGACAAACTCAGCCTATTTATCTTACCCTGGCCTGTCTGCGCCGACTTATGGATCAACATCATCAACAATTAGTTGAAAAATGGTGGTCTGATGTTTGTCCTCCTAGATACCAAGACTTAGATTTAAAAATGCGTCGTAGAAAGCCTCCTGAACTTGCGTTATCTCGGCAACTTCTACATAGACTAATAGCTGCCAGAATAGGACATGGTGAGTTTGCGGCGTATCATCGTCGATTAAATCATTTAAAAGTTAACCTTGAATGCGTCTGTGGACAGGAGACTACTCCTACCCACTTTATTCGTTGTCGAAGATACGCAAACTAAATGCGCAAACACCGTAAGGGCATGACCATGGAGAACTTCAGGAGACAACTTCTTGGACATAATTGCTTCAAGAAATCTGCAGAATTTGCGAAGACTACAGGTTGCTTTGGCGAATTCACATCTAACTCATCTTCTGCTGGACGCGAGGAGAGTATACAATAGGTTGTCATCACTAGAGATGACGGATTAGATCTTAGTGTGAGAAATACTGGGTTAATCCTGAACTTGTTCCCTTCATCTTTCTTATCTTTTTCATTTTATTTATTTTTCCTTTGTTTCTTTCATTATCATAATTTCATACATATCTTCATTTTATGTAAATAACGGCCGTGAACGAGTAGGGCATGCCTGAGGCCATGATCCCAACCGGCTCCGCCGGCCCTGAACCCAAAGTGGACATAGGGCCTGTGCCTAGGACCTTAAATACAATAAATAAATAAATAAATATAGTTACCCGTGGGACTTCCCACCCTTAGCTGTTGCTCAGGATGGGGGAAAGCAAGTGCAATGATACCCATGTCCATGTCGTGCTAACCTGAATAGGTAAAGGTAAACTCACAATCCATGAAGACGCCAATTAGCCTGTCAAGTTATCGGTTTAAAGCGACAATAGAGGAGTGTGTCTGCAGGCTTTTGCTTAAAGCATTACTCTTGCTTTCCCTTCTACTATAATTATTTCAAGACACCATAAACTATAAAAATTAAATTTAATAAGTTTACGATGTAGAAAAAATCTTTTGCGCAAAATCCAATCGTGAGAGCAATAATGGGATTGTCACCTAATTGATTTCAATTAATTTCTCAATGAAAATCAAGTATTATCATGAAATAATCTATCTATCTATCTATATCTGTGTGTGTATATTGTAATTTTGTTTAGTGTTTGTAGAATGTCCTGCTAGAAATTTGTTTGTGAGATGGTCAGAAAATTTAAAAACGATAATTGTAAGACTATATTTCATCATCACTTCCAAGAATTCTTACAAAATTAGCAGTATGGTCTAATGGTGAGGTAGACCTACTTGAGCCCGCAAGTGACTCAACATCGGCTCTCAAGTGAGCTAGATCCAAATCATCTCCCTCACATTCCGAATCAAAGGGCGAAGCTACAGGATCAAGATATTGAGTGCCGAGTAATAATTCGATATCACTACTATCGTTTTCTGGTGGNAGATCCAAATCATCTCCCTCACATTCCGAATCAAAGGGCGAAGCTACAGGATCAAGATATTGAGTGCCGAGTAATAATTCGATATCACTACTATCGTTTTCTGGTGGCCAGCAAAGCTCTCTCTCTTCAATTAGAGAGTCAAGAGTTTGCTGCAAGTCAGGAGGAGGACGCAAACTAGATTCCTCTTCCATAGTTCTGCAGCTATAATCTTTATCTGGCCCCCTGAATAAGGCTAGAATTTCTTGATTAGGGGTAACGACCCGCAGCTTTTCAAATATTCTTTCTTATTCTTTCTTGCTTGTACTCCAGTTGCCACAAGCAATCTTCGAGCTTTATTAGTAGCAATTTGAATCTGTCGTTGAACTTTGATTATAGCCTTAGCACTTTTAAGTCTCTCTCTTTCGCTTATTTTGGCCTTCCATTGACCAACGTTGATTCTGTTAGGGGAATGCAATTTGATTATGCTAAATTTTAAGATACAATTCATCTAAAGAAGGAATCTAATCTACACAGTAGTTTTTACAAT
>QVIK01000506.1:0-37734 GCA_003957845.1 Oidium heveae
CATCCATGGGTCTCCCAATATCATATCGTATGCTAGGCCATCTATAACATAGCCCCAAACAATCTCATGTTTTCCATCTATGTCTATTTCCACATACTTTATTTCATGGATGATACGCTGCTGTGGATATTTTTTTGCTAATTTTAGTTCTTTAGGCTTAATTGGAATTTGCGGCAGTTTATGACGTTTTATAAAAGCACGATTGAAAGCAGAATAACATAGACACCCTGTATCCACAAGAGTATCGATATAAAAACATTTATTAATTAAAACTTCTGTTAAAAATGGTGGCCCATCTAACCTATTAACAATCTGCTTTATTCTTTTTGTCAAAAACTCATTTCCCCCCTGTGCCCGACTTTGCGCAGGGTTCACTCTTTTCCCGTCAGAAATTCATGACCAATATTATTACTTTCATTATTGTTATCATCATCGTTANTATTCTTTTTGTCAAAAACTCATTTCCCCCCTGTGCCCGACTTTGCGCAGGGTTCACTCTTTTCCCGTCAGAAATTCATGACCAATATTATTACTTTTATTATTTTTATCATCATCGTTATAGTACTCACTACAATTACTTTTATTTAGTGAATAATTGGGTCTTCTATTCAGATGGTTTTGGGGGTCATTGGTAAACGTAGAGTTAACTTTGACTGGTCTTTTCGCCCATGTAAAGTGTGGATAGTTCTTGAACCAATGCCCTTTCCCGGCACATCTAGTACATTTATCTGCGGCTTCAAGGGCTGCAAAATCGTCCGGGGACCGCCAAGGGGCTGGTGGCTTGGCGTCTCTACCTTTGTCTTTTGATTGGTTTTCTGAATTGATTTTATTAATAAGAGTGGTAAGTGCAGCTATACTTATTCCATTTATTCCAGACATTTGTGTGTCACCGTCAGCATCCAAAGTTGTCGAGGAGTTGTGATCATTTCCGGGAGACGGGAAGTACTCTGAGCTGACAATTTAGGGTACAGTTCCCGATTTTGAAATGTACCATGTTTTTAGTTGTTTGGGACCTCGTCTGGGGATGAAGTCTTCCCTGGCTTCTAATTTGTTTGCCACTCGCCGCTCTTGGTTAACAAAAGCCAGGTAATCGTCATCTGACGTATTTACCGCAACAAAGGAGTCAGAGAGACGCCTATTTATGCTAGCAGATAGGTGATTGACTTTGACTCGACCTTCCCATTTCAGACCCTTCGCTTGTGCCAACATATACTCGAAGTCATTTAAAAATTCTGCGAAAGTCTGATGTTCCTCTTGCCTCATTCTTGTGAGCTTATAACCTGCCGTCCGAGCTGCCGTTTTATCACCATAAATTGTCGTTAAAATGAGCAATGAAAAGCTCATAATCCTAGTCTCCGTCTGGCCCACAAGTTGAGAACCATTGTGATACTCTATTTCTTAAAGTTAATGGGATTGAATTCATCATATCGATACAAACAGCCTTGTGTCCCCCTAATTTCTCCCAGTCGACGTCAATCTTTGCAGCAAGTAACTCAATATATGAATTATAATGCTCACTTTTTCCATCCCATTCTGGCCATTTTGATGGTTGGGTCTTGTCTTCTCTAAGCGGGGCATTCCTCTTAGTATGGACAGGTTTGTTTTGGATCTGAATTGCAGCAACGATTTGGGCAATTTGCTGTGGAGAAAGGAGGGATGTTGTAGGCGAATGTTGGGTTGTGGACGGGCTGGTATTTATTGCTTCTGGAGAGAAATCTGACATGACTATATCTTCTTGGTTAAAATTATTTGATATAACCGACTGGAAATCCAATGATGATACGGATGATCGGGTTGATTCGGATATTGAGGGAACTTTGAACAAGCTCATAAAATAAAATAAAAAAATATAAAAAAAATAAAAAATCTAGGTGAGGTCAGGAATTAGACTTGCACTAGAGATTCAAAATGAGGAGATAGAATATATGTTAAGGGTTCGTTTATGTTTACTGTTAGTGAACATATGTCCAAAATGTGTTTATATTCTATCTAAAGAGAAAAGGTTTTTGTTTACAATCCAAAAGTAAATAACTAAGCTGCGTCACTAAGCGAATTATTATATAAGCATAAAAAGGCTAGAGCCGAATAATTCCGGATCTAATCACCAGGGCAACAGCCCGTAACACTAACAAAGCTTCTCATGTATTTTTCATTTCCACTTGTTTATCTATCTTCTACTTGTTTACGCTGATCAATACAGTGCCTGTTTTAACAAATCATATCAATATTCCATCTCTCCCACCGCTCTGACATCATGAACAAACCTTACATCAGGTTGGCCATGCTTGCCGATGCGTCCGATGCCGGTGCAGAAGTTGTGACAGTTTGACGGCAACTTCCCACATTGTGCCCAGCCTGCCTACACCCTCTGCATCTCCTTCGAAGCCTTCAGAACGCTTCGACAACCTCAAACTCCGAAGGATATCTTCTTGTGGAGGTTTGTGAGGCTGTTGGCCTGTTCAATGTGCGTTGGGGACGGCCTATGCTAGTCCGCAGAACTGCAGGATTTTGGACTTTTGTGACCGGCATCGACTGCATATGCTCAAATATTTCTCTTTGGCGGTATATTGGTGCTGACGCAAACTCCTCACGTATCCCCTCTAGCGCATAATCGATCGTTGGCGTTAAAGAAACGGCGGCGCGGGCTTCCCGAGTAGGTTGGACCAGCCACCATTACACATGAAAATCGTAGAGACTTAATGGTCTTGTTGCTGCTCTTGATCGAAAGGTATGCTTGCACGGATGACCAAAGTTGGAGGCATACAGATCTTTAAACTACGACAGTATGCTTGCATTGGTGACCGTAGGCAATGATCGCATTAAGGTACAAACCTACCCTTGAAGTTTCCCGTGTCATATCGGCTGTTGTACTGCCTGAACGCAGACTTCAATCCTGCCACAGAGATCTTGCCCATGACCGCAGAAAAATTTGATCGAAATTACAACAAAATTCTCACCTTTCCATTTTCTCTATTTCATCCAGATTTTATTTTTTATTTTTTTTATTGTGTTACTTAAGTCCTAGACTATCTAACACATGTAGGTCCTCTCTGCCTACAGGCCAGATGTATTCGCTTATCCCATTTATTAGCAAAGACAAAACGTTTCAAAGTCTAGTTAAGATAAACCAGGAGTGCGCAAATACAACAAAGATGTCTATATGCGCAAATGAGTATTTAATAACAGATCAGGGCCGCTCAGAGATGAAATTTAGGTTCCAAACAGTTGGATAGATCTGAAATTGGATAGAAATAAGTTTTTCATTTTATGATTTGTCAACAAAAACCACACCAAAAACAACGTATTTCCAACATTTTCACTCTGAAGCCTAACACCTCGATCAATTTGTCGTTATTCAAAGACTTACTTAAATAGAGATAATATCTAGTCAAATCTATATTTTCCAGAAACTTTCCAACTATAAAAGAAAATCTTGAGATTAAAAGCGGGATATATTAGACGGAGTGTTTTTCAAAATTATATCGCAACATTTGAAATCCTGGATATACCATTTTCAATATATTTTCTCCATGTGAAATTAATATTATGATGTAAAAATGAATGCGATAAACTTCTAACCATACAAAAGTAATATTCATCAAATATTGGTGAACATATTGCGATGCGAGTCCCAAGAAGTGGTTAATCTGAAGACTTTTTTGTGGTTTATGCTGAATAATTCCTTATCGCTTTCAGCTCTATCCAACTGTGTGGAATTCGAATTTCAGCTCTGAGCGGCCCTTTTTATTAAATAAAATAAAAAAACGCACTATTTGAACGCAATTGTTGAAATTTGGTGTTTCTCCGCTCTCTCGCCAACTCGACAGCGTCTCATTTGTGATTTCACAGTAACACAAAGACGGTCAAGCAATATCTGCCAATCCAAATACCCCTCTCATTCATAGGTGCTAACCTCCAAGCTGCATCGAGCCCATGGCTAATGTCAAGTATGTAATGGGGAAAAAATTCGTTTGATTTCTTCATGCTTAGAATGAAAATAGAGACTCAAGAAGAGGAGAATGCTGGAGTAACACAGGAATTACTATGCTTAAGTATAGTTGAAGCCCTACTGGATGACAAAAAGCCATGGCCATCCAAATGGTTCTGACAACGCGATTAAGGTAATAATTTTAACTGGAAAGAATTATACAATTACATGGAAAATTCATTCGAAGACAAGAAAAATAAACTACCCGCCGACCTTAGCAAAGATGAGACGGGAAAAGTATCTGTTCTTTCAGGATTTTTTGAAAGACTTCGAGCATCAACTTGCGCTTGCAGGATGAGAGAACTGGCCGTCAGAGTTCAAATATCACATCTTTCAATTACCACAAACCAGTCATTAGAAAATGCCCCTACTTCTGTAGACCTATCCTTATAACACGAAGAATGGGATGTGAAGGTGGGGAAGAACGGCATTAAAATTGAATAATCTAGGAAATTATAGGCCATTGAACTCAAAGTTTACATGAAAATGGTTTTCGAATGATTCTATTATGGCAGCATCGTTTGTTACACAAGATGCAAATATGCATCGGATCCACAAGAATAGCGATGTGATTATTGAAGGTAATGCGCTCACAGTAATGTCAGCGGAGCTGGATAAGATTGGCTCAAAGTTAGAATCCCTGGGGTACACGCAAAGAAATTCCACAACAACGTTTCCAGAAGCTACGGAGCTCTAAGGCACGCAAAAAGCGAGTTTTATAGATGAATTTAGATCAGAATTTATACATGTGCGAAACCTGGCCATCAAAGTCATCACTGAACAGATGTTAAAGAGTCGCATAAATGAGGGTCGTGATCGGAGGCAGTATTCTCAATGTCTGGAGAAAGGTTGGGAAACGAGCAGGCCTGAGTGAAGACACGTTCATGCTAGACAACGAGGTTTATATTACTTTCTCCCAATAAACTTAATAACAAGACAGATAAATTATGTGGACCGCAATTTTTGGTCAAATATTTAATCAGGAATTCTTTTTATACTACATCATTAATAGATACTAGCTATCTAAGCTATTACGTTCTTAATGAAGACCCTGTGCGCAAAAGAAATCTATATGTGAAGAGGATTCCCCCACGTTAACTGCAATTAGCATATGGTTAAGTAGCCGCAGAATTTTAATGTATTGTGAGCGTTTTACTCGATATTGATGGATACAAAAAGCAAATTTAAGGATATGTATAACCACACTTAGTATATTCAATTATTCTAGGGAGAACGTGAATAGAAAATGTAGTGTATATGAAAAAAAAACAATGTTTGAGAATTGATAATAAAAAAATGGTGAGAGCTACTCAAAACCAAATAACAAAATCTTTCACATATTCCAACGATTAATGCTCTATTATTTGCGCAGAGTCGTTTATCTGTGATGAAGTTAAATCCACCATCCAGAAAACAAAAATTCTGTCGCTTCGTCCTGGATGATAATCCTATTGTGGATAAGACATAACCCCCTAACTGACTCAGGATATATGCAAAATTTACTCTTTTATAAAAACAGCGATAACCCTGATAAAAAAAAATTCCATGGTGGCTGCTTTAAAATCTTTCAGAAATTGAGTTTCGAGTCTTACCAAAATGATAAGATGAACTTTCAGGAAAAAAATGGCTTCGGCTTAGTGACCCACCAGGAGGTACACATGTATTATTTGTGAAGAAACCTACCTTAGGACTCAGATTGTGCGTTGATTATCGAGCACTAAATTCAATTACAGAAAAAAATCGGTATCCACCTACTTTGATTCGTTAAATCTTACGAATGTTCGCACCAGCATAATAGATTTCAAAAGTCGATGTTTGTGCAGCTTTTCATAGATTAAGGGTTGCTCTTCGCTATGAATAGAAAACAGCATTTAGAACTCGGCATAGAGCGTATGAATGGTATGTAGCGCCTTTTGGTTTAGTAAGGGCTCCAGCTTCTTTTTAACACTAGATAATTTCAATACTCAGTTATCATTTAGGTATAACATGTACAAATTATTCAAACGGTGATATGGATGATTGGAACGAAGTTACCGAGGTTTTGGATCGCTTTTTAAAGGCTAGACTTCAACTTAATCCAAAAAAAAATGCGAGTTTGGAAAGAAGGAAACAAAACATTTAGGACTTCTTATTAAGTTCGGAGGAGCCTTTAATCTTGATTTAGATGAGACTAAAGCTATATCCTCTAAGAATATTAAAGGAGTTCGTAGTTCTTCACGGTTGAACTAGGACTTTAATAAATCGGTACTTCTGAGAGGAAAAGAATCTTGATTTTCAATAGAGAAGATAAGCTTAAGCATCAATGTAAAGATGATTATCTGATTCTTAAGAAAACTAGGGAGAGTTAAAAATGATTAAAAATTCAGAATCAAGGGCTTATAAAACTTATGCTATTAGTTTTCGTCAAACACGTCGATGTCAGTGTTAGAAGTTGGAAGTTAGAAGTTGCAAGTGTTGATAATATTTAGTGCCATTTCTTTCATACTTTCACAAATTAATATGTTATTATGAATTAGTTGAACCGATAGTATAGCATGTGATAGCGATGAAAGCTTTGAGTAAGATAGAGATTAGAACGGTAGAAACCAGAAGGGAGACCGGAGATACTATTTTTTACTCACCTTTAAATTTACACTTTTAAATTTTTCAATTGACCTTCAGTGTCTAACAATTTTACACTACCTATAAAGAACATGAAAAACTAAAATTGACTAGCAGAACCAGTATTTTAAAACCCCTTTGCAACTAATTCAAGCTTGTAGAAAAATTTAAATCATTTTAGGATGCTCTTGATATAGGTAAAACTTCTGAACTTATTACGGGTTAAACCTTTTGAGGTAGCATTGGACTCTCCAATGCAAATATATATCACGTGATTCGTATCAACTCTAGGTGAGAAGTATTGGGGTGAATATTTCAGAAAAGAGGTAACTAATAGGCAAACTGTTGAGTAAGTAGATCTTATATATAAATATATGTATGTATATATATATTGTTTATTAAGGAACTCAAGTTCATAATTTAGATTCTACTAATCAGCTGATTTTATACTGGACTTCCTCTGTTGTTTACAACACCAACTAAGCCAGCGACAGAACTAGAGGAGAAATTTGGAACTACTGTGCGGCTATTAGTTCCATAACCTGGCATAACACTTTGATGATATACATCTGATCACATTTGAGCGAGTATCTGAGAAGCTCGGGTACTCTATCACCACTCCATTAGAACAGGTTTCTCTAGTTGACATCTGCCTTATTCTTCGAATACAGTTTCAGCAGTATCACCAAAGAACTCCTGTGGTAGTGGACCATCGTCTAACCTATGACATTTCACCAACCTTTTTTCCAACCTAAAGCCAGGGCTAGGACCAGGACCCGGACCCGGACCCGGACCAGGATCAGGGCCAAGGCGATTGGAGATAAGCACTTCAAGCGTGGTGAGTGCCCCAACAACCTCACAGTTCGTATTTATAACAACGCGATGCAATCCAGGGTCTATAATTCGCGCCAGAGTATGTCAGCAAACAAATTTAAATGTCAGGACAAAAAAAAAAAGAAGCTTACGAGATCTAAATTTCCTAGAAGTTTTTCCATAGACCGGATAAGTGAAGCAAGGCTCGTCTGATTTGAATTCCGGGCCGCGATACCTCGCTGGGTAAAAGTTTCTATTTCCGGTTTTCATCTTGCTACAAGCTTCTTCCGCTGCTTGTACAAGTTGCTGATGGTTAAATTGTTGCCCATTGCAATGGTATTTGCTCATGTCGTGATCTTTCTTGGCTTTTATTGTTCTTTTGTCACATTTCTTGAGCTTACCATTGACATACATTGCAACATTCAATATTCTGAAACCTGGCGTGAGAATCAAACGGTATGATCCCTTATTTCCTAGTTTGTGGTTAAATCGATACTTTAGAAGGTGGAAGCGCTATTAAAGATCAAAAACAGTATACCTGTATGGAATAGTCTACCATCTTGTAATAGAGGCCACATCAAATACGGCTCGTTGAAAGGGGGTCCGGAATGTTCTACCAGAATTTTATTTTTATTTGCTCTACCTGAATTTCTATTGAGTATTTGTACATTTTCTTGAATAGCTGCATCACTAAAAAAAATCTTGCCGCAAATATATCCAGACTTCGGAGGTGTTACGAACAGCTTGCTGAGCGGGTCAGATGCCGGTACTTTTGGGGCCTTTCTTGACCGCATACATCTCAGAAAGTTGTTGCTGTATCCCCTGATAACAACATCTACAAACTGTCTTTGTTTATTCAGAATCAAGAAATATGGTCCAATATTCGCTAAACTGAAACTCAGTACTTATTTCCACCATGGATGGAAAGGGAACAAAAATAATTACCCTCCCCTTGTCTGTACAAAGTTTTTTCCCTCATGACTGGCCACATCAGATGTCCGCTTTCTTTTGGAAACAGAAGTCCACCGTAGGGACAAGGATATATGGTGTTTCCATCATTCCTAATCTGAGCTAGAGCAAGGCTTTCAAGAATGGTCTCGTCGGGGAAAAATTGAGTACCGCATATATAACCATTTGGTTTTTCTGGCACTGAATGTGATGGCCCTATGTGTGTATTATATATTCGAATACATCTGGTATAATCGCCGATTGTAATCTTAGCAACCACATCTACTTCTTCATTGCTATCTCTTGTCAGGACAACGTTAAAAACAGTTTCTGTCTCTATGGAAATAGTAAGCGTAGGAAGTACGAAGAACTCATTTGAGAATCACTTTTGACATGTGGCAAGATCCTTCGCCCTTTTTTAATTGGATATAGGAAGTATTCATTAGAGTGAATATCGCTGTAAAGTTTGCCTTGGTATATTTGTGGATGGCGATATCCTTTATCCATAGAATCTAGAGCTAGCGATACAGAACTTTTGATCTCGTCGTAAGTAAAGAAAGTGTCGCCGCACTCATAACCTTTCAGATTATGGATTGTCTGTGACGATAACTCAGGTGGGCTCGGAGGAAATGCAAAAACATGAATGAGTTGAATGTTTAAGGTCAAAAAAATAACATAGAGTTGCTTCATTGTTTTTCATCGATGGTGACTAGGGTTTGTGAAAATGAATTCTTTTGACCATGAAAAATCTTTAAAAAGATTATTGATGGCGTGAGAGTTTACGAAGCTAGGCATCGAAGGTTCACCGAGCTTCATTTGAAAAAAAAAATAACAAATGAATCCTAATTTGAGTTGCTTTTGAGGTTTAATGGTGAACTATAACTAGTATTAAATTATTATTTTCCAGCTTTGCTATTATTTTGACTCATGTATTATTCGTAATTACTTGGCATAGAAGATTCAATGAAATCTTGAGTATAACGGGTAACACTTCTTATAATCCTATTAATTTTCTTCATTTAATTATGATTTTAAGGTTCTTTTTTTTTAATCGGATGAAGATAGACCATCTCCCCAAGTAGAGAAAAGAGGTAGTTGGTAACTTCCTAGACATCAGAATATCAGAATCTTACTCTTCTAGATCAAATCAACAGCTCAGATTCTCTTTTAAATATTTAAAAGTTACTGACTATCTTATTCTTCATCTGATTTTTTAAAAAAAAACCTTTGAATGTTACGGATCTGATCCGTAGAGTAATGGGCATTTGAGTAAAAGATGGTAATTAATTTTCTATCTAGAGAGAGAATCTGCAAAGATTAAAATCATGAGTTACTTGTACATCTTCTTTTTGCCCTTTGATTCACCTTCTTCTTCATTCTCTTGAACATTTGCTTTAAAACATAATTTGAGAGCCGATAGCCTTTAGTCCATCATTCATCATTGACTTCCCTTTCTCAGTCATGAATCAATTATCTGTCGTGATTTAAGACTTTTAGTTAGTTCGCTAAATTTCTAAGGAGCCTTCGGTACTTGGCCTCAGAAATCGCTGTCGGCTGATTCCCTAAGCTGTGCTGGCCTATAATGACAAGCACGGGCTACAAGTAATATCTTATCGCTATCCCCAATGCTCACAGGTGTGCGATAAATCATTTGCAGATTCTCTCCGGGTTATCTTCGGGATTCAATAGCGCTATTCCTTCAAATTGGTCCAGGCGCTGCTCAACCTACATTGCCTAGGGTATCACACCCTTCCTTCTGTCGCTAGAACATATGAAGATCCATATCCATCATTAGGACCAAAAACCTATGCGATACCCCCCTGCTCAACAGGAGCCTAAGGAGCCACAGAAGGAGGAAAAGCTAGGTCACCGCTCTCAAGGAGGACAATTCTAATCTCAGATTACAGCCATAACCAAGGACAGCAACAAGTAGCGAGCAATCAAAACAGTCAGGCACAGTACAGCATCAAAAACAAAAAACTGGTGCGCTGAATATTTGTTCAGTTATTATTTGCCCCACCTCACCCCCTTGTCATACCTATATTAGGTACGACAAGGGGGGAAGGTGGGGCAAAGAATAACCGAACAAAAAATGTTGTCGCAAAGTCCATCGACGATCGTCTTTTTTATCGTATTTTCCTATGAATCCCACGCAATCATGAATGGCGTATCATCCCTGCTAGAATTCGGGAGGCCGTTGATAATGGCCTGAAGTTTTAGGACTACAATGGGAGTTGGCATAGCAACATATTGTCTCAGAATGTACATAAACACTCGTTCGTTGTAAATTAGAAAAGAGATGTCACCTCACTTACTTATTAACAAAATTATCTGGTGATCTACGCAGGGAATTCGTCCTGTGCCAAAATTAGCGTCATTTTATCATCAATATTCTGTCTTCTTATTGTAGGAGCCTTATACAGCGTTTATTATATTTTCTGCAAAAGAGTTGCAAATACGCCAGCTTTACTGTGAAATCCACCCGTGATTTTCTAAATTATAAGTAATCACTATTTGATATTTACAAGCCAAAATAGGGACTTGTGGTTATCTACAATCTAATTGTAAATTAACGCGTAAAATCCGCGCTTTCTAAGTACAGAATTGAGTAACTAAACCTACTGAGCTCTGAAAGTTTACTACTACGGATAACTCAACTTCAACAAGTAGAAGTTCTTCATTTGATTTTTCCGATCTTCGTGCTAAGCTGGATTTTATATCTTCAAGTAATCTTACAGATCAGTCCCTAGAAATCAGTCCCGTCATGCCAAACGCCATGACCTTACCATCATTTGATCAAGCCGGAAGGTTCATAGGTGATGGTGGAAGTTCCGGAGCACGGTGGTTATCGAGAGTTAATTATGACTTTCAGAAGGCTGGGCACGTAGCCCCACCGCCTAACCTATTTTTTTACGCCGTTGATATATTATTTGATGGAGAGGCCGCAAGCTGGCTGGACTCGACTCCGATGATACGAGAAATGATCGATAACCGTGAGAATGCCACGGAGCAGCATGTAGCAGAATTTAACGAGCAGCTGTTAGCCCAATTTCCAGCAAAATTAGTTACCTATACCGAGGGAAATCTACAAAATGACACTAAGAATTTCGCGCAGAAAGAATCCGAGACTTTAACTGCATACTACCAACGAGCACTGCATTTATTGCGGCGATCACATGGTAGGGATTCCCCAATGAAGGCAGCCACAGGCAAGCCTCTGGTGCCGATTGAGCAATCAGTACTGAACTCTATAATATCTGCTTTCCTTGATGGACTTCGTGACGAAGAAGTGCGAGGTGAGGTGTTTTCTAGAGCAGCATTGTCGTGTGGATCGTTATGGAGATGCAGGGAGATAATTGATGAAGTCCAGCAAGGATTGGATGCAACCAGGGAAGCAAGGGAGCGAGCGGCTGAGTGAAACGAGGTAGCTCAGATACGAGCAATGTGCGCGGCACACTATGGGAAATCATTGTCATCAGTCCTTGCAGATTTTAGTTCAGAGAAACTGATGGCTCCGAAAGTAAAATAAGACCATAGCAATAAAGTCTTGGATAAAAACCATCAGTTAAAGCCCCCCTATCAAACCCATCAACAAGCTGGGATTTCAAAAGTTAATGACAATAGGTAGATAGCACTTAGCGGAAATTTGCCTGAGAGAGGACTTGATCTTAGTCAGAATAGATATGCTCATCGAAACACATCAAAAAATGGATTTGTTAGTGGATCTGCAAAATATCGACCGTCAGATGGGCCATTGTGTTTTAGATGCGGCGTGGTTGGACATATCAAACCGAATTGTCAAAATTTACAGCTTCAGAGTTGGGAGCAATCTTGTCTCAAGAGTATAATATATGAACGTTCACCGTATTCTGGTGAGTCAAATATGGCTTACTATGATAAACAAGACCATATTTCAGAGATACAAATTAATACACGGCGTCACCTTAATATGCACTACGATTTGTATCGCATATCTAATGAACATCAAATACCACAGCATCACTATCAGAGTCATTACTACCCAGAAGCGCGTCAAAATATTCCATACAACTAAAATATTAATGATCAACCAACTAGACGTAATCAGGGCCAAAGCTACCAATTTGTTGATCAGAGTAAATCAAACATGCAGTCCCAGAGACATGGACATGAGACGGACCGAACGTCATGGAATGAGCCTTTAAAAGATCACTTTGAGAGCCAAGAAGATGCGGATTGCTCACTGGATCAATTTCCACAGTTAAACTTGTCTAGTAATGCTAAAGGTTGGGACATACAATCTAATGCTTGTGAGCTTGGTTTACAGCTTGAATCTTTTAGTTTAGGACCAAGTAAAAAAAGACAACGCATTAACCTTGAGGAAATTTTAATCGAAGAAACCTCAAAACCCTCGAGTGCAAAAAACTGTGACACAGATCGTAGTCGGCCCATTAAGCAAGCCAGAAAAGTGAAGAAAGCTCTAAAGCATCTAAGGGAAATAGTCGGGAGAGAGGGATGTGGACCTATCAACTACATCGATCTGGCAAAACGTATATCTATCCCCATAAATCTTCTTGAGCTCTGGCAAGTAAGCCCAGACGCAGCGAAAGAGTTCAGAAGATTATCCACGAGAGTCAACAAGAAGAAGGGAAAGAGATCACCTACTGAGTTATACTCAAACTTGGTAAATAATGATTATACTCATTCACTACTTCATGACCAATCATCGTCATGTGAAAGAAAAGCCTTTCGGATATCTGTAGTTGCCCAGGCAGAAGCCAATGGAAAGATAATGAAAGTGGCGCTGCCAAAACACATATCACAGGCAGATCAAGGCTCAGAAATGAATGTCATAAGTCAAGGCCTAGTTCAAGCTCTCAAACTTGAGAAGTTGAGTTTGGGGAGAAGAAGATTCAGTGGACTAACCATGAAAACTGCTGATGGTAGTGCAACTGAGCTTTCTCACTTTGTGAGCTTTAGAATTGGAGTATGCGGAATCTGGAGACGTATTGATGCGTTTGTACGACCAGTAATTAAAAAAGGTGGTGAACTAGATCTACATCTCCTGCTTGGCCTACCATGGCTTCACGAGGTGAATGCAAGCATTTATATAAGAGACTCAAAGATAATTTTGGGTGACTCTCAGCTGAAAGAGCAAGTAGTCGAAATCCAAGGCCCGAAATTTGCAGCATCAAATAGTCATAAGCTTATTTTGTATCC
The DNA here is from genome assembly GCA_003957845.1 of Oidium heveae. Classification (NCBI taxonomy): domain Eukaryota; kingdom Fungi; phylum Ascomycota; class Leotiomycetes; order Helotiales; family Erysiphaceae; genus Oidium; species Oidium heveae. The sequence continues at coordinate 13,550 of QVIK01000506.1, forward strand.
AAAATCTAACAAAATTGCTTTTAATAACATAAAATATGCTCTTCCTTTCGAGGACTCTCCAGATCTGGAGACTGAGACAGACACCTCTGAGGACTCTGATGAGTCAATGGACTCTGATTTTGATAACGAGCTACCTAAGAATATAAGCTCTGCAAAGTCGGAAAACTAGACAGACCCGGACATGTCCATAAACTGTTTAAACAAAATGCACGTTATCAAAGGGAAAGGAAAACGAAAACGCATAGAGGCTCATTTAGCAGTGTCAACGTTCTTAACCGAAATTCGCTCGCTGGCCAATTTCCCAATTCACCAAAAAGTACGAGAAGATCAGTTGATGAGCCATTATATACCAAACTTGAGGCTGATGTCATTAATAATAATATCTCAAGTTTGCCAGTTTCATCTGCACCATCTCCTTCAACTGTTGAGGTCCTTCCTTCAATTATACCTCGGTCACCTGTCGGCACCTCTCCTTTTATTTCTTTATCAAATAACTCTGTAATTACAACATTTCCTTCTCTTTCTTCTAATATCCTACAATCTAATTGTAAATGTCAATCTTTTGAACACTGTTATCATTACTGTTCTGAATCTTTTCAATTATGTCAGTCATCAATTATAACCTTAGATATGTTGTCGGCTTCAGAAAATGAAGTCCCATTTGCGTTTTGGAAAGAAAAAGCACCACATATAATGAGACAAGATGGAAGCATTCTTCTAACTCAACTGCCCAGCATAATGGGTATATCAACGAAATCTATTAACTCTTTAAGCAAAAAAATAAATTGTTTTAATACACATATGTGTTCCAATCAGCCAAAACCGAAAGCGGCGGCCGCTTCAAAAGACTATAGATCGAATACATTTCCTACCACAAGAAGACCAAAAGTCCGAATTTTAAGTGATGTACCGTTAGAAGAAATTAACGACTGGTTTGAAAAAGTAGGCATAAAAATAGGTACTGCAGTAGGAGATGAAAATCAACGGAACATGGTGAAGCATCTATTGTTCACATATAGTGATCTTAATGGTGTTGAGCTAGAGGAACTAGTTCAAACTAATTTATACGTCCACAGAGTTAGATTAAAGGAAGGAACAAAACCCTTCTCAAAAGTTAAACAAAAGCGATGGCCTCCTGGAAAAGAATTTTGGCTACAGAAAATTTTAAATAAGGGCCTAGCATGTGGTATGTATGAAAGAACTATGTCAGCGAATGGTAAACTGTCGGACTGGAACGTCCAAGCAATAATAGTCGACAAAAGCGAGAATCCAGGTCCATGGGACGAGCCTAGAATCACATTTAATTACCAAAATGTTAAGGAGGATATGCCTGGATGCTATCTGGAGTTGATGGCTAAAGTACATGATCATGTATCAGATCCATCGCACCAATTTTTCCTCAAGTTTGATGTAAAACATGGATACTGGAACATACTTGTGCATCCTGAGGATAGATATTTTTCGCCTTTACAATTTCGGGAATTGGTCAAGTCCAACCTACACGCATGCTACAGGGCTCTACGAGTGCGGGATTTTCGTTTACTGAACTGATGTATATCGTTTTAGGCGATATTCCGGCAGGGAAAGATGGTTTCCCGGGTATGAAATCTCTTCTCGTGGCGGAGGATGATCTGAGTCTCCCTAAAGTCTCGTTTTACATTGATGATATGTTTTCAGGGTTTTCGAACTTTCAAGACGCTTACAGTTTTCTGGCCAATGAGTTATTCCCACGTCTCGAATGGGCAAAACTTAAGCTCTCATTTAAAAAAATGGAACTTTTTATGGATGAAATCGTTGCCCTAGGAACCTTACATAAGAAGGGAGGGATTGTTTGTGTAACACCTGAGCGCCCAGATAAGATCAAGATATGGCCTACTCTATCTAATGCATCTGATGTCCGTTCATTCTTGGGAGCGATCAATATGACGCGTCGTTGGGTCAAAAATTTCGCAGAAATTAAACTCCCACTATCGAGGCTCACGGGTAACGTAGAGTGGCAGTGGAAAGAAGCTGAACAAATTTCTTTCCAGTTCTTGCAGGAAAAATGCTCTCAAGCAGTTGAAATGCATGGTTGGAACTTCGGAGATCCCACAATTCTATATTCCGACGCCAGCAAAAATGGTGCTGGCTGTGTTATAACCCAGTTTCGGAAAATTAATGGAAAATCTATGGAAGTTCCTATACTATATGACGCTTTCACTTTTACAAAAACTCAGAAGAATTATGGGACATATAAAAAGGAATTATGTGCGATAGTGGAATTCTGTAGGAAATATGATTACATGTTCAGATCACCACTTCAAGGAACTATTTTCACAGATCACAATCCATTGACCTACTTCCTACAATCCTCTCGTCTTGAAGGAATCTATGCAAGGTGGGCCAGTGAACTAAGGTTTTTGAACATTGAAATAGTTTGGATTTCAGGATCGAAGAATGTGACAGCAGATGCGTTATCACGCACGATCTTTATGGATGATGATGAGAACCAACCAGACTATACCGAGTTTGGAGATATAGTAAATGAAAACGGAGAGTCTATGTGGGTCTGGAAGGACGGAAAAGATGGCTATGAAGAACTTCTGCAATCAATTGGAGAGCCGATTCGAAAAAACGATTTGAAAGACATATGTCTCGGAAAAGAGGTACGAAGGCAATTAGGGTCTAAATTGATAGAACTAGCTGGACAGATAAGCTCGTCAAATGAACCAATATCTGAGTTAATTGCCATTGATCTCATAAATTCGATGTCCAACTTAGCTGGGAATATGCTGTATTCCTCATTGACTTCTGCTGGTGCATCAGCTATAGGGGGGAGTGGGCCTGCAACTCCGAATATAACTCATGAAAAACTTCTATCAAAGCTGGATTATCCCGAAGAATATTTATGTAAATTTGTCATAAACTCTAAGTTTATAGCACCTAACTCTAAATACTGCAACTCTTCTTGGTATAGGGCAGTGGCTTTATACCTAATGAATGGAAGCTTACCTGAAGAATGTAAAACTAAATTTCAACAGGCAGCGTTCGTTAGAAAAATGAATCGCTACCAAGTAAAAGGGTCGGAAAGAGTATTGTATTTCGAACATTTAGGAGTTTCTAAACGCTGTATTACAGAATCTGAAGTAGCACCTACACTTCTAGAAGCACATGATCATGGAGGCCACTATGCTTCGTCTATTATTATTCGCAAACTTTCCAAATATTATTGGCCTTTATTGGCAAAATATGTAAGAGATTACGTCTTGGGGTGTTTGGTTTGCGCAAAGCATGGAACCGCGGTGAGATCTCAATCGCTAAGCAGAGTCATTATAAGTGCACCTCTGGAGCTTTTGGGAATTGATTTCATAGGTCCTTTTCCGAAATTTGATGGTATTAAGACGTTCTACATCTTATTAGTTGTTGACTATTTCTCCCGGTTCGTGTGGTCAAAAGCCACAGTGACTGATAACTCAGATTCTGTCACGTCTTTCCTAGAAAACATCTTCCTAGAGCATGGGATACCAATAGTCATATATGCGGACTCTGGGGCACATTTTGGAAAAGCGACTCAAAAGTTTGCGGAACTTTATGGTGTAGTCTGGTGCACCTCTCCTGTATCTGCCAAGAAAGCTACCGGAATGGTAGAAAAGGTTGTTGACGTTTTGCAGCGAGCGCTCAAGAAAAATGTTCGAGATCCATCACAATGACCATCAGCTCTTGCAAAGTCTACGTTTGATATAAATAGGAGAGACATTTTACACTTAGGATACTTTCCGCATGAAATCCTGAAGGGATTTATTCCTAATGATAGCCTTGAAGCAAGATTCCCCACGAGCCGTAGAGAAAGCCTAAAGACTTCGTTATCTGGTGGTACACCTGATATATTTCCAGAAAATGATGATAAGCACGGAGACTTAGTTATTGATTTCATTGTAAATCGTGAGGAGATCAGAAAAAAAGTATTAATAAGGTCGGACTATCAAAAAAATAGAACAAAAGAACGGCACGATCTGGGAGTTAGAGCACAGCATACTTACTCACCGGGACGACTTGTTATGCTCTGGGATGAAAAATCTGCTGGGAAGAAGCTCAGACCTGCATGGCGAGGGCCCTTTATTGTGACAGGATTCGGTGGTGACATGGAAAAATCCTACACCATAAGGCAAATTGATGGATCTATTATCCCAAGACACTACTATGGGGATCACCTGAAATCTTCTCGCCTCAGAGAAGGATACTTGATCACTCAAGAGGAGGAGAAAATCCCGGTGTATCAAAATATCCGACCGGGAAATGCAGCTTTCAAATTGCCAAGAAGTGTTCGTGAAGTACCAGGAGTGCACACCAGTTTAAATCAATCTAGGTAAAAAGATATAGATCTATTTGATGTCCTAACCGGGCATATTACGAGAGAGATACATATTCCAGCATGCCGGTGGTTGACATGATGTTTGTGACCCCCAATTTTATCTCCCTTATAGCTTTATTACTAAGGGGTACTATTTTCTTTAGGTAAATGATTACTATTATTAGTCCCGTGATAACAAGTCATAGTTTGCGGCTATTCTCTTCTTAGTCTTAAGATTTTTGTCGACGGAGCTACGCGGGGGCTTCGTCTTATGAGGGGGAGTTGATAATGGCCTGAAGTTTTAGGACTACAATGGGAGTTGGCATAGCAACATATTGTCTCAGAATGTACATAAACACTCGTTCGTTGTAAATTAGAAAAGAGATGTTATCTCACTTATTTATTAACAAAGTTATCTGCCGTCATCCGTAAACTATGCTGTTAATCTACACTATGCCTAGGGTATTCGAAGCAACCTATATTTGAGATCGCTTCGGGGGTATATCCCTGAATATATTTTCCTGGCCTTAGGCTCTAGGCAGAGATTCGCACTAGGAACTTTTTAATTTCCCCGTGGTTCGGCGCTGATTACTCTCTCTCTTCTTGAGGGTATCTCCTGCCATACTACTCCAGCTTCGAGTTTTCTATGTACTATACCTACGGTATTCGAAGAAAACTCTATAAGAGATCGTTTCACGGTCTTGTGGCTCACATTTGAACCATACCAGAAAATAATCGGGCTGTTATGAATGCTTGTGGTGAACCTACAAGATTCTTACCATCTTCAATTGTGTATTTTATTGATAAAGAAAAAATTCGCTTAATGTTACAAATCAGGCTTAGAGCCTATAATAGAAATAAAAATAGACTTGTGCTTCGAATTTTCTGGCCAATTTTTGCCATATAAATTTTAGAGTTCTATGAGAAAATCATGTATAAATTAGGCTAGACTGGAAATTTTACACACTTTAAATCCCTGTCTTAATTCAAGCAATACTTCGAATACCGTTGGCATAGTGTCCACTATCGACAGAATAATACCGATTGCATCAGGATATGCTATAATCGCAAATGATAAGATAGGGCGCCAGCTTCTCTTATCTTTATCTAAACGCGTTTCTGAAGAGATTTTATTGGAATCGGCCCGCAATTTGGTCAGCTACATGCTTCCCAACATCCCAACTCATATTGTAATAACCGAACGCGGAAAACCTGTAAAAGAGAGTGAAGTGATCGCCATATCGCACACGAATGGTTTTCATCGATAAAGATTCAGCTCCTAATCCTGGATTCAGAAATTTTGTTGACTCCGGTCGAGCTACTCCTCTGAGACCTCGACAAAGGAAATTAAACAGCAAGCGATGTCTAGGGTTTCATTCTACCGGATTTTCCTCTCATGCTCCAGCTTATGGTTAATGTGGGTCAATCATGCATCCTGAAGATGAATGTAGAGCACTCACAAAGTGTCGAAAGTGCGGTGGACCACATCGATCAGACAGTCGGAAAGACTTAGCTCGTCCCACCAAATCAGGTTTACCAACGAAGGAACAACTTCAGGTGATCAAAATTGCAGGATAACGAGAATTTGATGCAGTAAATAGAGCGAGAACTGCGATAGATCGTGCAAAGGCTGCTTGTATTTCAGTTAGTCCTACTCCAGTCTCTAGCCCCGAAGCTCCAGCTGGTATCAGCGTCAGCGGAATCGACTGTCGCCAACCCTCCAATAATGTTACGTAGCCATCGGCACCACATACCTCCATCAACTGAACTCAAAATTTTGTAAATAAATCTAGGTAGGTGAAGAATAACACGCGATATTCGCTTTCTCGTGCACACGAGATTGAGATTTATGTTGTGCTTTATAAGAGCCTTGGTGGTCCACATCCAGGATTCGACTTTCATATATCATATGGTGGTCCTAATGTCTGACCAAGAGCACTAAAATATACAAGGAAAAATGAGAAGGAAGTCAACGCTAACCAAAAATTTCCTTGCTCGACGCAGACTAGAGACTACTGCTGGGTATTTGTCAACAAAATAGCTTTCCTCTATGTCTACAAGGCACACATCGACCCTATGGCTATACTGCCACTGATTAATTGGTCACCTCCTGCATCAACCATTGCTGTAGGAGATTTTAACTCAGTTTACTAGGCTTGGCAACCTGGGGTATCGCGGGCATTCGGGAATGGAGAAGAACTTGATAAATGGGCGGGAAAACATAACCTCATTTATCTGATTATAGGAGAACCTACACGCCGCGCAGGTAATACGCTGGATTTGGATTGGACTAATATTAGTGGGGCTCAGGCGTGGGTGGAGCGTGAGTAATGCATTACGAGTGATCACCTCCCATTATGTGGGTTTGTTTCCTCTTCTAGCCAGATAACTCAAACTTAGAAGGGTCTTTTGAGAGTTCCAAGGGCCGTGAAACCCAATTACACTCGAATGGTGTCACGATAGATCCCATAACCTTCAACCTTCAATATTAGATTCAATAGATTCATTAGAAAGATTTTCGAAGGAATTATGTTAGTTACTATCAAACGCACCAAAAATGGCAGATATAGATCGGGACCTTGGTGGACCCCAGAGTGCAACTTTGCGCACCTAAAATGCAAAGAGGCAACCATCAATGTCGACATATCTATATTGGTAAAAAAGTGGCATGCCACAGTAGCATCAGCTAAAGGAGGATATATGAAGAATAGAATAGAAAAAATGAAGTCGCCTAGAGATGTTTTTAAGTTCATGAAGTGGATGACCACAAGGAATTCCAGTATCCCGTCTCCCCTTATACATGATGGATTAAGGTATTCGAACCAGAAAGAAGGGGCAGATATGCCTAGGGATATTTTACCCGCAAGATCTCAGGCCTCTGACGATCTCCCGCCTGGCACAGCATCAAGCGAAGCACGAATCCCATGCTCTGAGAATCTGACACAGGAAATAGTGAAAGTACACTTTCGGAAGAGGTAACACCTGTCCAGGCGTAGATAGTTTCTCTGTCGAGCTGCTTACAGCTTGTTGGAATATCATGAAGTATCACGTATCTCAATTATTTCGCGCGTGCATCAAATACGACTATCATCCATCCTGCTTCAAACTTGTAGAATTATTATTTCTGCCAAAACTTGGTAGAAATCCAATGACAGATATAAATTGGAGGCCCATGGCACTATTATTGTGTCTAGGAAAAGGTCTGGAAAGAATAATAGCAAAAATGATGTCTCACTTAGCGATGATTTCAAGAGAAGTGGGCCACCAGCAGTTTGGAGCCCTCTCCAAACGCTCAGCAAACGATCTTGCTTGTGTTCTCCACCATATCAAAGAAGCTCGGACCCATAGACAGAGCTCAAAATTTGCCATGCTTGACGTCCAAGAAGCCCTTGGATCTTGTGTCATACAATAGATTTCTGAGGCTTATGAAATTACAAGGATGGGCTGACTCGATCATTAGGTGGACTCCCTCGTCCCTTTCAGATAGGATGGTTCAGGTTCGCTATCCTGGTGGAGTGACAACTCCGAGAAAACTAACTTACGGAGTACGACAAGGGTCACCAGCACCTTCTCTCCTTTCCCTTCTTTATTTTACAGAGCCGATGCGTTTGGATAAGATAAAATCATGATTTAGCTACGTAGACTACATTGGCATCTTAGGAAAAGGGCCAACCGTTGCTGAGTCAGCAGCTGCAGCATAAAGTGAAGTAGATAACATAATGGAATAGGCTTAAGTGAATACAGTTTTTTTTGACGCCAGCAATACAGAAGTCATAAATTTCCCTAGTCTTCAATGTTAGGAGAAAATTGTTTGTCAAAATTAACGACTCAATAGTTGAATCAGCTGAACATACCCGCTGGCTCGGTGTTCATTTGGATAGTAGATTAACGCGTAAGCATTTTGCCACGACCTAGTATGGTAAAGCACTTAAAGCAACCTAACACATGAGACGACTTAATACAGTTAGACCAGGAGCTGCACCAGGGGCTCTAGTAAAAGCTATCGATACATGAATAGTCCTAGTAGCAACATACGGATCCGAAGTATGGTGGCCTGTTCTCGCTCGTATGATGGCAAGAGGAAAGGTTACTCCTTCTACGACTCATCATTATGGGTTAATTGATAAGGCAGTACGCTTAGCCCTAAGAGCTGCTCTTCCAGTATGGAAGACTACGCTAAATATGGTTCTCCACTGAGAGGGCAGTATTCCAACTGCGAAAATCCTTTTCCAAGGGATTCGCCTACGATTGTATACCAGACTAAATTCATTAGATATTCAGTATCCACTTAGTATTCAAGCTGCTACGTGTCCAAATTTAGGCACCCAGAAATATAAAAAGAGATTTCGATATTCAAAACGACCCGAAATACATATGTCTCGGATACAAAAAACTTCCAAGATACGGTCTCAAGTTGAAGAAGCAGAGTCTCTTCCCCCCCCAAGCTACACTAGTCAGTCGATGATAAAGAAGGAAGGCAAAGCAACACACAAGAGATGGAAAAATTTGGTACATCCCTCGGACTTTTGTGCCTATACAAATGACTCATCAGAGGGACATAGTCGGCCTTCGTGGATTATCGCTCTGCAGCGAAATGGGACAACCTTCTGTCAAGATAACGAGATAGTTCAAGGGGGTGAGGTCTTTGACGCAGAAATCATAGAATCAGCCACAGCTCTTAAGACCGCGCTAGAAGAGAGGATAAGTAGTAAAAAAAAATCGATCTATTTGACAACCAAGCAGTGGTTGGCGCACTTTAGACGGGAAAATCCTCATCCAGTATTAGAGCTACATATGTGCTTAATAAGTGGGTGCTATTTTTAGGTGGATGCCAGGACACTCAGGAAACACGGGTAATGAAGAAACTGACAAAAAGGCCCGTACCGCATCATCTAACCTTCTTCCGATAAACCTTCGACCAGAAAGAATTACTCAGATTGGATTTAAATTAGGCGAAAAAGGAGGCCATTTTATCAGGAGTAATGTACCTCTCCCAAAACTTAGTCGCCGTAGCCTCACATGAGTGGCGGGTGCATTAGAATTGTTCTTCTCCTTTTCCGATGACACAATCTATACTAAAGACAAGATCCTTATTCAATGAAGAGTTAGTCTGAGGTTTTTCCGAGTCAATATACAGGATACGAATTTATCGCGTTATCCGTGTTCTTTTATGATTGATGCCTTTGACTCAGGATTCATCCGACCAAAACATAGACATTCAGTCATCTAAGGTCAAGTCTTTATATGTCTCTGTCCAGGCTAAATGCTTTTGTTTGTTAACCACAAATAGAGGTAACTTCTTAAATGCTGGATGTTGTACATGACCTCTCTTTTGGGGTAATTGTTTTAAGAAAACTTTCACTAGCCCCCAAGTGCCCATTATGACCATGGGGAAGTTCAAGCCATGACATCCGACGAATTTCGGGAATCAATAAAATAAACACTTGTGCTTCGTCGATATCCCTAGAGTTGAGGACTATTGATCTACCAGGGAATCACTTAACTTCAAAGTTAGGCCTTGAGCCGCATATCTGACATGACCTCTATTTACACCGAGATGATAAGCGATGCGGTTGTATGACCAATATGCATCAAAGATTATCTTAACATGAAGATATTGTGATTCTAAAAATTACCTGAATACGTTGATAAGTTGTTAATAGGGATAATGATGGCGTGGAAATGATGGATAGGATAAAATGAAGTGTAACTAATACCTAAGAGACCAGGCCAACTATATCGAACTTCTCCATGTTCAAAGCTAGTGAGAATTATGGCTAAGCGAGATTTTTGCGCTATGTCAAACAATACGGTGTAAGTAGGATAGGAAAACCGGTCTGAAGTGGTAAAGATGAATAGGATTGCTATGCGGCTACTAAGGGTACTCAAACAACTCTCTCTGAAAGGTCGAGCATGATAATTGCGTACGGTATAGTCTTCTTCCGCGGGGATTACCCAGCGAAAATCACATCGAAATTCTTACTTTCCCATTTTATCCAGACTTCTATCGTTTTATTACCATCAATATTTATTAATAAATTTTTTGCTAAAAAGTTAGTCAATGATTGCATTCCTTTTTGTATCACATTAATTAAATTTTTAGGTGAAAATTTTTTTTAAATAACAGCAGATACATGCAATATAAGAAAATGATGTTTTTTTTAAAATACAGGTCTTTTTTCACAAGTCGCCACTACTACTCCAAAGATGCTCATTTTTTGCTGACAAAAAAAATCTTTTCAATATATGTTTGATACTTATATGATCTGTCGGGAATATCGGATTAATGGAATAGCTATTCTATAAAACTAAAGTGCGTGATTGAATTCAAATGTAGTTATTACTTGTTTTTATTTATATCTATTCCAATATTTTATATAGTTTTTACTACGCGTTGACGCGTTTAAATAAAGGAAATAAATGTGGAGACATTCACCTACTCAGGTGATAGTATCACAAGTACGTAGAGTATGAGAGTAAGAAGCGTCCCCTAATTCTATCTAAGAGAATAATCTATATATTTGTTTGGTACACATCACTTTCATAGTGTCTATGTCATATCTACTACATGACATCATGTTAGTCATAACAGATAGAGCTTTAAACATGATCCTAGTAATTATAAATTATCAACACAAATAGATTGATTGAGATATTGGGTTTCAAAGAGATGATTGTGAAAATATGAAGTTTTATTCTTGTTTTTTGTTGAGTAATCCCCGCAGAGGAAGACAAGATCGTACGCAACTTTTCAGAAAGTGATGTTTGAATACACCTAATGGTTTTGTAATTTTGCAAATAACTCTGATAATACAGATCTGGTCAAATTAGAGTAAATAATCTGGAAATTCGGGTGTCCCATCGCTGGTCGATTGGGATAGATTTATCTCTTTAATTTAACTTTACTTTCGAATACAACCTCAGCATTGCGACCAAAAAATTCGGATGGCAATGGACCGTCGGCTAATCTATGGCATTTCACCAACCTCCTAAGGAAAATTTCTTCATAATTCTTTATTGTAAGCGTGGTAAGTGCCCCAACAACCTCACAGTTCGCATTTATCACAACGCGATTAAATCCCGGGTCTATTAATTGCGTTAGCTTAAATTAACATATAGATTTGAAAATTAAAAATTGAAAAAGTAGCTCACTCCGACTCTTGTTTCCAAAAACACTATTTTTAAAGACTGGATAGGTGAAATAAGGTCCATCTAACTTGAATCCCGGCCCTTGATAGCTCGCTGGGTAAAAGTTCATTTTTAAAGTATTCATACTCCCACAAGCTTCTTCCGCTGCTTTTACAAGTTGCTGATGGCTAAAGTAATACTCATTACAATTGTAATCGCTTGTGTCGTGATTCTTTTTTGCTATGATGGATTTTCTCTCACATGCCTTGAGTTTGCCTTTGACAAAAATTGCAACATTTAATACTTCATAATTTGGTCTGAGAATCAAACGGTATGGTCCTTTAAGTCCTAGAGAATGGTCAATTCAAATATCTAGAAGGTGGGAGTCCTAAAAAAGGTTGAAAACAGTATACCTTTCCTGAAAAGTTTTCCATCATGCAATATGGGCCAAATCAAACATTTCTCGTTGAAAGGAGGCCCGGAATATTCCACTGGATATTTGCCTTTTTTCACGTTTCTAGCTTCGCTTTCGACTATTTCAGCATTTTCTTCAAGGAGTGAATCATCAAAAAAGGTTTTGCCACAAAGATATCCAGACTTCGGAGGTGTTACGAACAGCTTGCTGAGCGGGTCAGATGCCGGTGCTTTTGGGGCCTTTCTTGACCGTATACATCTCAGAAAGTTATTGCTGTAACCCTTGATAACAACGTCTACAAACTGTCTTTCATAGTTTAAAATCAAGAAACATGTTCCAATTCTAGCTATATGTTAATTTAGTGTCTATTAATAACGTGAAAGGATAAAGATTCAAGATAATTACACTTCCCAGATTCATACAAGGTTTCTCCTTTCATGATTGGCCACATCAGATATCCGCTATGTTTTGGATACAGTTTTCCAACGAACGGAGAAGGATATGTGGGATTTTTTTCAACCCTTATCTGGGCTAGGGCAAGGCTTTCAAGAATGGTCTCGTCGGTGAAAAATTCACAACCGCATTGATAACCATTTGCGTCTTCTGGCACCGAGTATAATGGTCCTATTTGCGTGTTGTCTCTTCGGATACATTTGGTGTAATCACCGAGTGTAGTTTTAGAAACAACATCCACCTCTTCATTGCTATTTTTTGTAAAGATAACGTAAAAAACAGTATTTATCTCTATTGGAATAGTAAGCGCTAGAAATGCGAAGGGCTCATTTGAGAATCACGTTTAAAATGCGGCTGGATTTGTGGCCCATTTCTAAGGGGATATATGAGATATTCTTCATATCTTGATTCACTGTAAAGTTTACCTAAATACTTCTGAGGATATTGATGCCCTTTACCGATAGAAAGTCGAGCTATCGATAGAACTTCCTTGACTTCATCGTTAGTGAAGAAATAATGGCCACATTCATAACCTTCCAGATTGCGGTTAGTCTGTAACGACAACTCGAGTGGGTTCGGAGGAAATGCAAAAATGTGGTTGAGCTGTAAGTTTAAGATCAAAAAAATTGCATAGATTCGCATCTCTAATTTTTTCCACTCTTGTGGATAGGATTCGAGAAGATGATTCTTTTTGACCATCAATACTCTTCAAAAAAATTGATCGGTAGCGTTAGGATTTACGAAGCTAGGCATCATAAATCCGCAGAGTTTCATTTTAAAAATTGATTAATATGTTATTAATTGTATTGCTTTAATATTAAAAGTTTTATGACGACAGTCATTGAGAAATTTTTTTTTTTTCAATCTTTGCAAATCTTATGACTCGTGGGTTAGATTCGTTTCAGCTTGGCATAAAATAGTCTTGAAGTGATAAATATTACAGGTAATATTATTCTTCAAGTCTTGTTAAATTTCTTCATATTGTAATAGTATTCAAATGTTCAATTTTTCATTTAATTAAATGAAGAATGAAGATAATCAGGAACTTCCTAGATGTCAGAATATAAGATACTTTTTCTTGTACACAAGGTTTGCAACTAAAACTTTCTTTCAGAACCCAGGAAAAATACTGATTATCTTGATTCTCCGTTTAGAATGGTGATTTGTCTTCATCTGATTGAAAAAAAAATGAATCTGAAAAATTAGATCTAAATGAAGATAATCAACGGGATTTGAATGAGGTTTACTCTTGACAATGAAATTTTCAATGACTCTTATATGCCAAGTGAAAATGAATCTTGTCGCAAATTGTAGTCCAAACCCATATTTTTTCCGGAAACGGTAATTTCTACTTGAGAGAATATGATTGCGGACAATAAAGCAACAAGTATTATGATAATTAAAACATCTTGTAGTCACATCGGCTAAAATTATATTGACAATGACGTTGTAACATATTGATATTATAACTAACAAGGATTCTATTATAAAAGCGAATTTTTACAATCAGATGCTAAAATTTGCTCATTGTCATTTTAAATTAATATCTCTTAGTTAGATTTTAAGCGATTATAGGACTCGGTTAATTAGTTTAAATTTAAGGCTGCAAGACTTCGGCTTACAGGGTAGAAAGCATTGGGCGGGGGGGGGTTTGGCGTGTAGAGGGGCAAGGGGTGCAAACATATCAGCAGTGTGACGGCTAGTAAGCCGAGAATTACATGTAGCCTGCAGACATCCCTGCAGTCTGTAATTACTAAGCAGGGAGTGTGCACGGTAAAACATCCTTACTAGAATATTCTATGAATGGCTTCATTGACATCATTCCAAGAACGAGTACTTAGAACTGACTAGAATATTCTACTGACCCTTCTTGTGAAGAACATAGAACATAGTAAAGACATGTATATAATGAGTGGTAGATTCAAGTAAATTACTCCCTCATAGTTTAATTATTAATAACCATTATCTATTTAAATGCACATGCTTTCGATAATTAATCTGTGACAAGCTGCCGAACTTTCCGTCAAATACAATTTGGAGTTTTAGCATGAATTATTCGCTCAGGACGCCAAATTAGGTTAACCTAGAGACTACATACACAGTGAATAGCCGGAGGTTAATAACGGTTCTTATAGAGGGCGACAGGTAGGAAATACTCTTGACCGATTTCATCCCGGGTGCCTAACTACCCAGTATGGAAAACTTCCATCTTGGATGATTCATGGAATTATACACAACGGAAGGAAATCATTAGGAACGTTTTGGGAAAAGGAGTATGGGACAATGAAATCAGCTAAGTACGATGAGTACACTTTGTCGCAAGTACAAAGGCTGGTTCAGTACGAGCGATCACAAGGAAGGGACACCTGGTTTCATCACGACAACGTATCGTGACATTGATCTTGGCTTACTCAGGACAACTTACGTCGTCGTGAAATTAAGACAATCATTTGGCTTCCTTACTCCCCAGACTTGAACTTGTTTGAGCATTTCTAGACCAATATGAAGAGGTACATTCAAGACTATTACTCTCTCACGGGTTATGATCCACGGAGGGTAGGAAATGATGAACTTCGTCGGATCATACAGGAGGCTTAGGTTGCAGTACCTGATAAATTTATTTCTGATTTGTATGCATCTTGGCGAGTTCATTGCACGGCAGTGATTGATGCCAGAGGAGGCCCAGCCAAGTACTAGCTTGTATCTCTGTTCTCTGTTCTCTATCCGTAATTTGTTTCCAGTTATTATTTTGTTTTTGTTTGTTTGTTTTTGTTTGTTTTTGTTTGTTTTTGTTTGTTTTTGTTTGTTTTTGTTTGTTTTTGTTTGTTTTTGTTTGTTTTTGTTTGTTTTTGTTTGTTTTTGTTTGTTTTTGTTTGTTTTTGTTTGTTTTTGTTTGTTTTTGTTTGTTTTTGTTTGTTTTTGTTTGTTTTTGTTTGTTTTTGTTTGTTTTTGTTTGTTTTTGTTTGTTTTTGTTTGTTTTTGTTTGTTTTTGTTTGTTTTTGTTTGTTTTTGTTTGTTTTTGTTTGTTTTTGTTTGTTTTTGTTTGTTTTTGTTTGTTTTTGTTTGTTTTTGTTTGTCTTTGTTTGTCTTTGTTTAGCAATATGCTCCGATGGTATGGGAATCGCTTTTTCCTGGATAATCCTTGCCTGCTTCCTCATCTTTTTCGACCGGTTGCTAGTTCTGTATGCGTTACATGGTGTGACGGCTGTTTAGCCGATGATAGTCCTGAAGCCTACGATAACCATCGCAGGCTCTCATCAGCACAAGACGAAGAGCGTCGAAATAAACCATACTATTGACTTGTATAAGGATGCAAATAATAGAGAGAAGTTACCGTATTCCTTACAAGGGTACTATTTTATGCAAGTATCCAGGATCATGGATAAGGTAAGAATAAATAGACTGAGCCACCTTTCAACTTACCAATGCTAGTCTTATGTATTCGTCAATAGAGATAGACGTTTGAGAGTTGTTAGAAGATTAACACTGACGAAGGAACACGGAATATGTATATATGTAATTTTCATTTTCATTTAGTTAGCTTTTTTCTTCATAGAAAATTATAAACAACCATAACTCCTACATGTGCTCATTGCCATCTATAATTAATCTGTGACACATGGCTACGAAGCATTAAATTGGAAAGGCTGTTTATGTGTGTTTTATTAAAGGTCATAAAATTATATTCACCGATAAGCAGTTGAATTATATTTTATAAAGTAGAAGATAGTGAACAATGGTGTCCAAGTAAAATAAAGATTATAATAAATGAAGTTGAGAGAAATTTATTTGGTTAAAGATTATTTTATTTTGACAAGTAGAGGTAGTTGTGGTTGTGGATAACGAAAACGGCGTAATCGCTCAGGAGAGGAACAAGATCACATTTTTGCAAAAAGGTTGATAACGTTTCATACCATGCACGCGGTGCTTGTTTTAATCCATAAAGTGCTTTTTCTAGCTTGCATACAAGTTGAGCTGATGATCTTCTCTTTTTCGGGTACCTAGTCAGTGATGTTGATGTAGATGTTTTTGAAATGCATATTTCGCTATTGAGCATCTTTTCTTCCTGTAAGTCGGTAACTTCAAATCCGTGTGGTTGTTCCACATAAACATCTTCATTTATAGGGCTATTCAGAAATGCGGTTTTCACATACATCCATCTGCTCGATGTCGAAGTTGTATGAGGCAGCGATACTGAAAAGGATTTTGTATGACATTGGTTTAATAACCACACACGCAAATGTGTCAGAATAGTTACATCCCTCCTCCTGCTGGAATCCTCTGCCAACCCATCTGGATTTATACTTGACGATTTGTCCATTGGCATTTGATTTGGTGCGATACACCCATCTTCCTTTAATGACTCTGGACCCATCATTAAGTCTCGGTACCAGCTTCCAAGTTTGATTGGTAATGATTGAGTTGATCTCGTCACGCATACTTTCCATCCACAGAGATGATTCTTCACTTGCGATAGCAAGTTCAAGTGTGTTAGGCAGATATTCTCCAGCAGATTCCGTTGCAGCCAAACATCTGCTCACAAAAGCTCTGTCAGCGGCTAAAGGAATGCGGACTGTGCACGTAAACAACGTTCAGTTATGGTTAATATTTATCTATGAGAGGCCTAATACTATGGGAAATGAACTACATTAAATAACTTTAGCACAGTAAGTAGTGATCCTGAATGATCTCTCTGACCTTACTTTCCCATCCTCACCTGAGCCTATAGCCGATTAATCTACACTGTTAAATTTGTAGTAAGTATAATCACGTGGTAAAAATAAGCACAAGGCTGGAGCCCTCATAAAAGCCCAGTGTTAAAGTTATGAGCAGTATAGGGACATTTATTCTACCTTTATGGAGGATGAATGAGTAGGAGATAGAAGATAAGGTTTTATGTAGAGATCAATTGATATTCTGATAACTATGTGAAGAGACTGTTTTAATATACTACAAAGCTTTATCTAAGAGGAACATGGACCTTAATATATACAGCTCCAATCCCTTGTCCTATCTATTTTCCACCATACTGTAGTCGAATACGATCACACGACAGTATGGTACTATCAGTTCTATGTTATACTATATTGATCTTCCTTCTTACAATATATTCTCGTATATTCTGATCCTTTAAGTAAGAATCTTGTGAGCAATGATAAGCTCGGGTTTACCTTGCAGATCAATCATGGGTATCCCTGTATTATTCCAGGAACACAACACCCAGCCTTACGGATAGGGCAAAAGCCCATAACAAGCTCTTGGATAATATGGATCTTTATAGACGTTCCAATTAGATTCATATTATGGATCAGCTAATTCATCAAGGGATGATTCGGTTGTTGTATCCGGCTCTAAACTTGGATAGGAGATAACAGTGTGATATTGATTGATAGAAGGTGATTATTCCACTTGTTCTGTTTGACTGCTTATCCTGTTCAAGATTTGTGATTCGGGACTCTTATTCAAGATTTCATCATTTATCTCTACAAGATTTTGCTTGTTTGCTGGTGTCGTTTCCTGAGAGAAAGGATCATGTCTTTCACTTGAATGAATGGTTTCCTGAAAAACTACGTCTCGACTTCTTAAAACTTTCCGACTTGAGGGCTCATAGACTCTAAAGATATTTTTTGACTTCTAGCCAACGAGTAAGCATTCTGTGGCCCTTTCATCGAGTTTGCCCAATTGTTTTCCAGTTTTGTTAGTGTAGCACGTAGATCCAATAATGCGAAGATGATCAACTGATGGTAAGCGATTGAATATCATTTCACAAGGTGATTTGAAGTTTACATTTGAGCTCGAAGGTACTCGATTTTTGATGTAACACGCCGTTCTGATAAGCTCTGCCCATAATGCTTTAGATAGGTTAGGTGAATCATTGATGAGACAACGAGCTGTGTTGAATAGAGTTCGATTTAATCGTTCTGCTACGCCGTTCTGCTCAGGGGTGTATGGAACGGTGTACAATAGCTGGATTCTTTCTTGTTGTGAGAATCGTTTCCATTCCAGACTGGAATATTTGCCCCCATTGTCATAATGCAAGAAGGCATTTTTTTGATTAAATTCATTCTCCACCGCCTTTTTGAATGTTTTAAAGATTTCCAAGCACTGTGATTTTTTCTCACAATGGAACACCCAGGAAAATCGGCAAAAGTCATCCGTGAATGTAACAATGTATTTATTTCGGCCAAGAGATACTGGTGTTATTGGACCAGGTAGATCGGAGTGGATTTTTTCTAGTGTTCGTTTGGCTTTAAGTACTGGAACTCGTGAAATATTGCGAGATGATTTGTTTTTTAAGTATGTATCACAAGAAAAATCACTGATCCGGCCATTGTCTGCTTGAATCGTGGTTTTCGACATGAAATCTTTGTTAAGGTGCCCGAGTCGTTAGTGCCATGTTAGGCTATCAATTGTTTTGGTAAGATGCGCAGTATGCCGAATCGTTTCCAATATTAGAAGTGAGTCGCGTTGTATGGCTGTAGCGAGTAGGATATCCTTGAACATGATTTGACATTGACCATTTAAAAAGTTAAACCTCATATGCGGATTAGTCATCGCACAACATACTGACAAAAGATTTGGCGCCAATTCGGTTACGTAAAGTACATTCATCAAAGTGAAGGCAGTTCCATTGCGAGTTACAAGTCGTATATCTCCTTTGTCGCAGGCTTTCATGTTGGTGTTGTTAGCTGTGGTAATATTTGTTGCATAGTGCTCTAATTTTGTAAATTGCGTTCTGTCATTACATATGTGTTGTGTTGCGCCAGTATCCAATCTCCATGTGTTTCAATTTTGATGTTGTGTTTGCGTTAGAAATGCAATGCTGTAGGGTGATTGTATGTTGTTGGTCTGATTTTGGTTCTCAATTGGTGAAGTGGTAGAAAATCTCGCATTTGGCTATTTTTCCGGAAACTCCTGCCAACAATTTTCTGATATATGAATTTTTCCGCAATATTTGCAAATTGGCTTTGCTTTTTCTGGCTTCCGAGCAGTCATAGCCGTAGTGGCATTTTCAAAATGTTCTTTAGTATAACCCAGCCTCCTTGCTTCATCCAACAAACTTGCAATACATTCGTCTAGATATGTTTGTGAATTTTCTGAGATCTTTTGACTGCGAACTTATTGCATTACTGATTATACCCAAGCTTCATATTAACTAGACACATTGTTGATAAATATTGACAATAGCAACCATTGAGGCAGAAGCGTGGAGGTTAATTGAGATAGTGTATTTATTTTTGTTCGAAACTGATCGATGTATTGATCTGTACTGTCGCAAGAGGGAATTGTCGTCGAAACTAGAGATTGAAAGGCAAGATGTCGGGCACTGAAGCCTACCTTTCCGTATAATTTTTCTAAATTCCTCCATATGTTTGCCGCAACATTGTTAGGACCGAAAAGTCGGAGTATGTGATCTTCACAAGAAAGGATTACGATAGACGTCGCCTTTGAGTTTTGAGACTTGAGATCGGATGCTAAGGTTTTGAACGAGGATAGTTCAACAACATCCCATAGGTCTTGCGCCGTGGGGTATGATCTGATTTTGATGGACCAAAATTTATGGTTGGATGAGCTGTCGAGTTTGGCAAAAGGACTTTTGATAGGATCCATTGTGAGATCAACTATCTTAGTCAGAGTTTTCAAAGGTCAGTTAGTGTTCAACTATGATAGATTATGTAAACGTGGCCGAAGATGAGCTAGCCGGGCTCATAACCTATTAAAGGTTAAAAAATTATATTCATCGATAAGCAGTTGAATTATATTTTATAAAGTAGAAGATAGTGAACAATGGTGTCCAAGTAAAATAAAGATTATAATAAATGAAGTTGAGAGAAATTTATTTGGTTAAAGATTATTTTATTTTGACAAGTAGAGGTAGTTGTGGTTGTGGATAACGAAAACGGCGTAATCGCTCAGGAGAGGAACAAGATCACATTTTTGCAAAAAGGTTGATAACGTTTCATACCATGCACGCGGTGCTTGTTTTAATCCATAAAGTGCTTTTTCTAGCTTGCATACAAGTTGAGCTGATGATCTTCTCTTTTTCGGGTACCTAGTCAGTGATGTTGATGTAGATGTTTTTGAAATGCATATTTCGCTATTGAGCATCTTTTCTTCCTGTAAGTCGGTAACAGCTCAGAGATTCAGGTCAATAGGAAAAAGAACGGTGCTCTATTCAGGTCATCTATCTAAAGTACTGTATACATCGGGAGGGTCCCGTCGGGAGAAAGTAGTGAGACGCTTGGAGAATATGTTATATTGTACTATCCACGTAACCTCAACAGATCACCATCTGAGCAAGCCGGGGGGGTCATGAGTCGCGACTCGCGACGTTAGTTCAACTACCAACAGATTTTGCGATTGTTTTTAACTATTTTCCCCCGCACAATACTTTGAGGATCGACTTGGTCTACCAAGTCGAATTTTTTGGTAACCAGGCAAAGTTAGTTATGAAGATGTCTGCAGGTATCCCGTCCTGGGTTTGAAAACTTTCAAATGATCTCCATAATATGCACGAGGTATGGATTTCCCATTTAATTGCTGAATCTTATAAGATTTTCCGTGGTCCCCAGCTGGTCCTACTATCACAAAAGGACCCCTTCCACCTAGGATGTAATTTCTTTCCAGCTGTTGCATGATCATATAACATGACTAGCTGCCCTGTTTCAAATTTTCTCTGCGTGATCCCCAAGTCGTGTCTTTCTTTCTCGCGATACTTTGCGTCATCAGACCTAATCTTAGTGAGATCTAGAGTGTGCTCTCTTTTTGCGATAAAACGTATGACATGATCTTTTTCTCCTTCGGAATTCTGTACAAATGCCTCGTCAGAATCGATGGCTGATCGGAGCGACTCATGATGGTAAGAAGGATATTCCGTTTCCAACTCGAGTGCTAGTTGGTACCCTAAGAGGATTTCGCAGGGCGAAAATCCTAAGTGGGTTATATTTCGTCGGTTCACTTCCATCTCTGCTCTTTCTACCAATTTAGCCCAATTTTCTCTGTCTCCCTCAAGAGTTTTTCCAAGGACTTGCTGAAATACTTGGTTTGCCTTTTCGACCATACCTGTTGCCTTTTTCGCTGCTACAGCTGACGTTACCCAGATTGCTCCTGCACTTTCAGCATAATGTTTAGTGACTCTGCCGAAATGTGTTCCTGGGTCTGANCTGTCTCCCTCAAGAGTTTTTCCAAGGACTTGCTGAAATACTTGGTTTGCCTTTTCGACCATACCTGTTGCCTTTTTCGCTGCTACAGCTGACGTTACCCAGATTGCTCCTGCACTTTCAGCATAATGTTTAGTGACTCTGCCGAAATGTGTTCCTGGGTCTGAGTAGAGCCCAACTGGTACCCCGAACTTTTTAAATATTTTGGGAAGGCAACGAATGACTACTGCTCCTGTATCTCCTTTGCACGGAAATGCCCATATATACCTGCTGAAGTAATCGAATGCCAGTAGGATATGAGTAAATTCTTTCTCTCCTAATTTTGAGGGCGGAAAAGGTCCGATGAAATCAATTCCCAGACAGTCCATCGGTGCTGCCACTTTCACCAAAGATAAATGCTGAGACCGGGCTGCGAACCCAAATTTAGCGCAATGCAAGCATCCTAGACAATAATCAACTGCGTCTTTTACCATACCAGGCCAGTACACGTCTTTTAATTTTCTCAAAAGTATTTTTGATAGAAAATGTCCTCCCAGGTCATGAGCCCGATGCATTATGTCTGATACCTCACTCTCAGGGATATATCTTCTTGAGGTCTCTTTAAAAACATAGAACTGTGTGTACTGAGGTCCTGGCCTCACTTGATAACGAGAGCACTTCCTTCTGAACGCGGCTGCTTCCAACACTCCGAGGTTCTGAGGGGTAACGTCGTTTCTGATATACCCATAATTATCACGAAACCAATCTGAATCTAGGCAGCATTTTTCCGATACACCTTCTTCCACCTGTAAAGCAAAGCATTTTACATGCCCCTTTGCTGAGTAGTATTTCCCGATAGCGCAATAATCGGCGAAAGTCTTGTCCTCTCTACTGGCTCCAGCTATGAATCCTATTTATTCGGCTTTATCTGAGCACACCATCAATCTTCCCAACCCTGAATTTCGTATGGGTTCGCCAATTTTCTCTAACAACTCCTGGTATCCGCCCTTTCCATCCTTCCAAATCCACCTTGGCAGTCCAGAATTCTCCATATGTCCTAGTTCTTCAAGTTTGGTGGCTTCATGGCAATTTGAGTTGTAGAAAATGGTTCTTGATAGTGCATCTGCCACGATATTCCTCGATCCTTGTATATATTTTATTTCAATATTTAGTGATTTGAGTTCTGAGCACCACCTGGCGTAAATCCCTTCATGTTATAAAGAGTCCAAGAACCTCGCAATTGGCTGATGATCAGTCCAAATTACACTCGTGAAGGATAGACTCCGGAGCATATATTCGAATTTCCTGCAGAACTCAACGATCGCACACAGCTCCCTTTATTAAGTGCCATAATTACGATGTGTGGGCGAGAAAGTGAAACTATCAAAGAGAATTGGAACTTCGACGCCTTTTTGTCCTCTTCTTTGAGTTATACAACACCCTCCCGCGAACTTGCTAGCATCAGAATACAGGTTTACTGGTTTGTCAAATTCGTATCCAAACATTTCGACAGTTGTGCTGCATTTTTCTCTCAGCAGCTCGAAAGATAACTGCTCTGAGTCCCCCCAAGTCCAATCAACCTTCCCGGCTAGTCGCGACAATGGTCTGGATACTTCAGCGAAGTCTTTGACCCAACGTCTTGTGATGCCTACTGCTCCCAAAAAGGATTGTATATCTCTTAATTTGGTACTGGCCATTTCCGAATCATCTTTGCTCTTTCTTCTTTTATGCACAATAATAGATGAGTGAAAACAAATGTTATTGCAACAAGCCTGGAAATCTCAGGGATTTGATCATATCTTAGAGGCTCCTGATCAGGTATCAGAGGTTCTGGAAGAGTTTGCCCAGCAAACGTTTTACAATAATGAATATAACCATACCAGATTCCCTTTCCCTCAAATAACAAGACCTATTTTAAACTCTAGATTTGCAGATCAAAGAAAACCGGATCATAAAAATGAGGAAATGATGATCAGAACCTTACCGGCGCCATCTTATTTTAACAACAATGATCAGTCTGAAAGATCTGGACAAGGCCTGGGAATTTTAAATAAAAATCCATGAAAATATATGGAGAGAACATAATCAGCAACCACCTAACATTCAGACCATGGGAGGCCGTTATCAAGGTCCCCCCTATAATGGTGAAAATCCTTGGAAAGGCGAAGCGTCTTGGTATCCGAGAACTGGAGGTAACAGAGGTAGGCAGGAACCAATAATAGCTGACTGGAATGCGGATAGAGAAGGAAAAAATATAGTGGAAGAAATTAATCATCAATCGTCTCATCCGATGGTGAATGGTACCATGCATTACCGGAATGTGTGTTGCAGATGTGGGAATGGCCCTAACGCTGATAGTCCAAGGCATGATAGCCGACAATGCCAATATCCCCCATTAAAAAATTGGGAGTCTGAAGTTTTGCGTAGCAAACACCAAGAACGGAAAAAAATTCTTGAGGTAAAAGGGAGCCATATTGGAAATATGTCACATGACTCGAAAAAACCTGTAACTAATCAGGTCGTAGATTTTGATATAAGAAGAAGAGAAAGATATGAAAAGGCAAAGTTACCAGTGTATTAAAAGTTTGTGTAATATATAAAAAGTCCGACACACTTTTCATTTGGGGCATACCCGTGCGTTCACACACCCTTCGCTAGTCGCTTAGGGTGTGCGGAATCAAAAAGCACTATCGGAATCAAAAAGCACTATCAGATTATC